>JAVJIF010034025.1:0-50000 GCA_038442645.1 Agave tequilana | reverse complement strand
GGGTGGCATTGTGATGTTATATCGCCAGGACAAATAACTATCCCCATGAAATTTTGAGTATATTTGTTGTACTTTGCGTATGATATATGAGATACGTGGAATACTTGCTGACAGTACTTAAAGCAGAATCATGC
Source organism: Agave tequilana (assembly GCA_038442645.1). Classification (NCBI taxonomy): domain Eukaryota; kingdom Viridiplantae; phylum Streptophyta; class Magnoliopsida; order Asparagales; family Asparagaceae; genus Agave; species Agave tequilana. The sequence continues at coordinate 49,866 of JAVJIF010034025.1, read as the reverse complement.
ATAAACTATAAATAACGAAGCGAGTATTTTTATTGAATTTCTAGACCATGTAATATGCAACAGAAAAACTAAAGAAAGTTAAAGAGAATCGGTTACTGGAACAGTCAGACCGTCACACAGACTATATAGATCATTGTGTTAATTATTCATTAAAGGTATTGTTTTTTTTTTCGTTTTATTTTGTTCATCTATACTTGCTATAATTTTGGAGAAAAACTTGCTCCTTCTTACTTGTGTTTTCCTTCTTTGATACACTTTGATTCTTCACTCACTGAGTTGTCGAGCTCACTCCCCTCCCCCCTACAGACTGATATGTTTGCAGGTTGCATTGAGGCAAGGGCCAGTTTAAGCTGTGAGGAAACTTTGCTTGGAATCCATTTTCTTTATGTGTAATTTAATCGTGTTGAAATTCTTGAGTATTCGTGCTTATTGATACTATGGGTTAGATGTGAGATAGATATTTGATCTTGTATAAATATGTTTAGAGGTATTTTGAAAATAGTTTCATTTCAAGTTGACATCAGATATAGTTTTATTGATTGGTGATATTGAAATATGTATTCCTAAGGATGTACTATTGAGTTAATTGTGATGAACATCATAAGTTGAAATTATACCAGTACTGCATTATTTTGTAAAAGCAGAGAGGTGTACTCTCGAGCTCACTATGTTCTGATTTTTAGAATGTTATATGGATAAGTAGGCGATGTATAGCCGAAATATTATTCTGATTGCATGGATGATTGTTGAGTTTGATTACGTAATTGGATTTAGATAAGCTGTTTAAGCTGATGTTGATGTATATTGTAGTTGGGACAAGTGCCAAAAACAAAGGAGATACTGCCAAAATTTTTAAGAAATTATAAGTGATTATGATAATCCGTTGATCAATAAAGATGTTTATGTTAGTTGAGCTTGTTAAAACTTGGACCGTTACACTTTAGCTCTGTCGGGTAGACGAGCTTAGCGCCCAGCGCTTTACAGCTAAATTCGCTCGAGCGTAGCTTCTTCGCGTGTGTTAGTAATTGTTCATCAAAAGTGCATATTTTACTCACATTTTCATGTTTATTTTTTCTAAAGCACTGCTATTTGATTGTTTTATTATTTAGTAATGTGCAGGATTCGATAATTAAAAAGAGAAAAGAAAAGAGTCCAAAAGCTCACAAGTTAAAGAGAAGTTCAAAAGCCCATCAAAGCCCAAGTCAAATCAGAAATTATCCTATCCTAAGTTAAAGTTAAAGGAGAGAATTCAAGTTTAAAATTCAGATTTATAAATAACTCGTTTCCTAAGTTACTTAGAAAACATGATTATTTTAAATTTCAGAATGCAAACAAAATTTTAAGGACAGATCTCTAGATGGATGGACAAGATGAGCAACGCGCCAAATCGTGTGCCCAGACTCCCCTAAAAGGCCGCGACTCCCCCTTTTTGCCGCAGAAACATGGCATTCCTATAGTCGCGTGCGTGGAGATTTTGGGGGAGTATTCTACTGAAACTCTACTACTGAAATCCTCTATAAATATCCCTCAAGAGCAACAGAGGAGTGGCATCTCAGAGAATCAAGTTTAGAGTTTTGTTTAGATCATCTTTTCTTTCTGAATTTTCATTATATTTTCTAGTTTTTTTACTTTGAAGCAGATTTGTGAAGAGAAGAAGGCTTTTGTACTAGATTGGTAACAAATTCAAAAAAGATTCTTATTTCTTTTCATATCTCTTTTTGCTATTTTTATTTGTGTTCTTCAATTCTAGTTTAATTTATTTTATGCAACTTTTAAATATCATGCTTAATTCCACCAGGAATATGAGTAACTAATTTTTTCGTAACTTGTTAATCTCTCTACCAACTAAAACCTAGTTCTATAAGATAAATTGATTGAACTCTATGCCTATTTAAACCCTAAGATCAGTTAATAATACTTGAAGATTTAGTGATGAATAAAGTTAAACTAGATTTAGGGTATACTATTTAATGATTATTCTTATTTTATACTTAGATACTTTGATAGCTTAATGTTAAGTCTAAAATAACTTTTTTTTATGCTATATTTTGAGACTTTAATAAACTAATGTTTAATTTTATCTAATGTATTATAATTAGGGTTTACTTTTTATTTTACTCTTCTTACTTGAATTTGAAGCAGCATTCTAGGGTTAAGCTTTATAAATTCAATATGATATTTATTCTTAATAGACTGGTGCTTGGTAATGGTAGATGATTAGTGGGCTATGATTCCTCTTTCTATTAAAATCAACTCTTTTATAACCATCATCTTTTCTTTCCAAGTTTTACAAAGAGAACGTATCGAAAAGCTCCCCGCGGATCTACCCGTTTAGTTCTTAATATAGCGGATTAATTGCAAGAAAATAGAGAATTCTTTTAAGCTTAACTTTTACTTTTTACTCTCTTTTTTTTGTCAATCAAAATTTTGGCATCGATGCCAGAGAGGGAACGATACAGTTCTCTTTGTTTACTAAACCCTGAAAAACACCTAGAGGGGGGTGAATAGGTGTAATTGCTAATCTAACAATCATTTTAAAACTAAGATGGATGAATGATGCAACGATCTCTCAAAACAAGACTAAGAGCCGAATACCCCGTGAAGGGTTCTGAACTTCTTCCTCCTGATTCCCCTTGAATGGGTTAGAGGTGCGCAATGTAACCTTGTTGTATGAGAATTGATCGAACAAAGAATGAATAATATGCAATGATGAAATGCACACAATATATCACAAGGAATGAAAACAAGATCTCAAGCAAGTAATATGAAAGCAATAGAGTGCAAGAGAAATTTAAAGCGAAATGAACACAAAGTAATCGCAAACACAAGATGTTTGTTTCGAGTTTCGAGCCACCGCTCTACTCCCTGCCTTCACCTCCGTGAAGGGTTTCCACTATCCACCGAGGACGCTTACAACGGTCTACCAAAGACCCGAGCACCGAGCTCCACCACTTACAATAACCTCTACCGAAGAGGTGTCTCCACAAGAACAAGATGAACACAAGTAACCAAAGTGATCACAACAAGATCACTAAACTTCTTACAAACTCTCACTCTTTTACAACTTCCTTATAGATTGAGTAGGGAATTTTGGCTCTAAGAAGTGTAGTGAGAAACCTCAGTTGTAGAATGATTTTTGTTAGAGAACACAACTGAAAACAAGCTCAAGAAATAATGGGAAAATAGAAAGCTCAAAACTTTTCTTCTCTTTGAAAACTTTGAACACTTAGGTATTTTTCTTGGTAAAAATGCAAGAGACCCATCTCCTCTATTTATAGGGAGAGGAAAGGGTTAAAACCAATTTATTTTAAGCTTATTTGATCTGAAAAAGATCTCCAAAAACTCAGAAAAAGTCTGCCAAAACAGATTATAAAAACATATTTCAGAAATACACAAAAGAGGAAAGAGCCGTTAGGGCTTTGCAGGCCTGGCGGTCGACCGGGCCGGTCGGCCGTCTGCCTTGCTGGCAGTAGCCGTTGGGCTCGGGTCGACCGCTTGGGTCGACCGTCCTCTAAGAGAAACACAGGTTTCTGAATGCGGTCGACCGGGCGGTCGACCCAAAAAAACCCGAGAGCAAACCTGCTGACAGTCGGTCGACCCGGGCAGTCGGCCGACAGACATGCACAAGCGTGCATGTCCTGTGCAGGTGCCGGTCGACCGGGCCGGTCGGCCGGTCTTTGCCTGAAACAGAAAAACAGCAGCAAGACAGAATTTGATATTTTTGTTGTAAAAATATTTTTGAAGTAAAGATAACTAAGTATCATGATAGAAAGAGTATACATGATCTAAATATGATATATGTCTTTGTAAAAATTAGAGTCATGTATTTTTGTCAAGGTATGAAACTTAGAAACAAAAGCTTAAACATGAAAACTTGTATACAACCATGTGTGTGTGTATCCTAGAGCCAATTTTTCAAAACTCAAACTTTAACAAACTATTTCTTACATTGGTTCTAAGGACTACAAGTTCTTCAAGTGGGCTTCTCCATATGATCTTGAAAGCTTGATTCTTGAGCCCGAATTGAGGTGACATGAGTCAAAACACCTTCCTTTAGGGAAAAAACCTTCTAGTGTCATTAGAACCCTGAAACACACTAAAACAACAAACATGATTAGTACACATAACTATATATGTTTTGTAATCATCAAAATACACTAAAACGGGTGATTGTAACCTTGGGCCAACAAACCCTAATTTCTCTTTTTTTTATTTGTAGGTTTGGAGAACAGGGAAATAAATTGCACTAAAGGATATATAAGTGGTTGTGGGACTCTATATTTTTAACAGAGTCTCTAAACCCTCAACAAACGCAACCTATTGAGTTGACTACTGATATGTTTTTGTGCAAGGCTGCTTAGAGTTGCTTAAATTATTTACTGTAGTTGATAGTTTCACTGTTTGATAACCCTACATATTTCCAATAAATTAACAGTAACCTATTAGTTGATTAACTTTAAAAAAAATATCAGACTCTTGCATCATAGGCACACGTCTATTTAAATTTTTTAATTTTTATTCAAGAGTGTTGGAGACCAGGTACATTTGCATTACGTATAAACTAGGAAGCATCCTTGGCTGATTTACTGCTTTTAAGTGAATTCTTTTCTATTTGTTTGTACACGTGCGCCAATACATCTTAAGGACAAACCCCTAAATAACATAAGGTGGGGACGTCATTATCCTTCCTTGGCCTACAATCATCTTCCTTGTACTCACAACCTGACCCTAATTTAAAATTAACTTGACGTTAGCCCTATGATTAATCAGACTGACTAGGAGATTGACTAAAGGAGGAAGTTGTTAAAAATTAACTCTTCCCAAATTGGTGACTAGGTAGGGGAGTGAGAGGCGAAACCTAGAAGGTTGGTGGCATGAAATAATTAGGCCCATCTTGACAGATACATCCCGCCGATTTTGCCACCTACCTGACCGATTAACTTGTAGTCAAAGTCTGCAATATACCTCCCGCAGATAATCTAACGTTAGGAGTACTCTAGATCAAACTTATCTTAGAATAGGATTGATTGATTTTTGTTTTCTTTTCTGGTGAATTGGTTTTGAATTGATTGTGGATGTAAGTATGGTCAAGAGACACCTAGTTACATCTAAATTGATTAGGACTAAGTCATCACCTCAATCTAACAAAAAACAAATCACCACTAAATTAAAAAAATAAAAAAATATTCTTATGGCCTATCCAACTTCATTTGGATAAAATTCATTTTATAGGCCAAATTCATCTTTCCATCCACCAACTTCTTTTTCAAATTTTCATCCACAACCAGCCCTCTCATCTTTTACATCATATCCTATCATTTGGTGTTATTATTGTAATAATCCATCTCATTCTTCGAAACAGTGTCCCTCGATAGGGGATTTGTTAGGACGAGGTCCAAATCAGTTTCACATATTTTAAGGACCTACAAGCGAACCCTATCATCACATCAATTATAATTCAATAGCAATCATAAGGAGGGCACACAAACTTCACACCAAATGCTAAGTGACAATGTTTCATACTGGGCTACCTAGATATGATGGCTAATAAGTTAGCGGTGGAGCAAGAAGAGAATTATTTTTTTACTCAACCTATTCTTGATTCAAAACCAAATAGACCTATGTCAATTCAAGAACACATCAATAGAGATAGAATGAAAAAAGTTCAAAGTGGGAAACCCATGTTAATTCTAGATCATATTGAAAGTACACCTAGAGGGGGGGTGAATAGGTGTACCATTAATCTAATGGACACAATGCGGAAATTAAAACTAATTGCAACAACACTTTGTGCAACCAACGAGTGTAGCCGAATTCCCCATGAAGGGCTCTGGACTAACTCCTCTTGATTCCTCTGAATAAGAGTTGAGGCGCTATATGAAGCTCTCGTGGTTAAGCACAAGTGAGGCACACAAACAAGCACAACCAAGCATATAAGAATAAGCAATATGGATCAATGCAAGGCACAACACAAGCATATAAATGATATGGTAATATGAATGATGCAATGCACAAAGATAAAGAGAGAGAGTTGAGAGTCAATGGATCAAACGCAAACAACAAGATGTGTTTCGAGGTTCGAACACCGAGCTCTACGTCCCCGCCTTCACCGAGAAGGATTTCCAATCCACTAGGAGTACCGAACTCCTCTCTCAACCAATACAACCTCCACAGAGGCAATACAAATGGTCTACCAAAAATCGGAGTACCGAACTCCACAAACCAACCAATACAACCTCCACCGAGGCCACAAACACCACAATCCACCTCTACCGAAGAGGGATACAAATACCAACCAACTCCACCTCACCAAGAGGGAGTAAACCACAACCTTAACCTCTACCAAAGAGGGAGCAACCAACAGCCCAAATCCAAATCAACCTCTACCAAAGAGGGATATCCACAAAGAAAGGGGTTACAACAAGTGGTATATCTCAACCACAAACCAAATCCTTTTCCCACAAATAAAAGATCCTATAGAATAGGATAGAGGATATAGCTCAAGTGTGGAAAACCAAGAGTTTTTGGAAATTAAATAACAAAGAAAAATCCTTGGGAAAACACTTGCAATATGATAGAAATGAAGATTTAAAGCAATATCCCAAAAACTTATTTTTCTTTGAATTTTTCAAACACTTGAAAACAATAAAGATGAAATCTTTAAGCTCTTAAACACTTTTGAAAACTTGTTTTGAAAACCAGAGAATAGGAAAATTTTTCTTCTCAAAAACCTAAACAAATGGGGCTTATATAGCCTCCAACAAAAAAAACTAGCCGTTGGGGCTTTTTGTCAGCCCTGGCGGCTGGCGGTCGACCGCCCGGTTGACCGCCAACAGTCAAAAATTTGACCGTTGGAAGCCAGCGGTCGACCGGCCGGTCGACCGAACAAAAACAGAGAGCAAAGCTCTCTGGCCGGTTGACCGCCCGGTTGACCGGCCCAAGAACCTGGCCAACGTGCACAAGTCTGTGCACGTCGGTTGACCGCCTGGTCGACCGACTCTGGGTCCGTGTCGACCGGCCCGGTCGACCGCCAGAGCCTGGCAGGCTGGGTTCTGGGACAGAAAAACTTGTTATTTTTAATTCTAAAAATTCTCATAAATCTTTTAAAAATCCACAAAATAGTTTCTAACATAATATATGATATACAAACATGTGATAAAAATTTCAACACAATTTTCAAACATTTTGAACCATTTTTGTGTCTTATAAATTTTGTCAAAAACCAAAACCTGTATTTTACCAAACTTGAATTTTTCAATAGGAAATCTGATTTTTCCTAAAACCCATTTAAATACAAAAACATGATACTTAAACACATTTAGGCATGTTGCATATGAACATAGGTCCAATATACATGAAACATATATATATATATATATATATATATATATATATATATATATATATATATATATATATATCATTGTTTTTGTCTTTAAATACCAAAATATGTTTTGTAAAAACACCAAAACAATAACACTCATGAATATGCATACCAAAATAAGTTTGTTTAGGAAATGAAGCATACATGTATATAGAACATATCTAATATAAATTTAAACGATGTAAACTTGTTTTGATCTATCTATTCATGAAAACCAATATCGGTTAAACCAAAAACCGAAAAACCGAATCCAAATCATGAAACGTGTGTGTGTGTGTTGTGAACTTGAGCATATCACACTATCTAATCTTTACAAATGGATCTAAACACAACTAGACTAAAGGTACCGAAGTCTTCTTGTAGAGCGACGTCTCTTAGCCGACTCGATCCAAAACTCCGTGATCCACGATCTTGACTCCAACGAGTGCTATATATGATCTTAGTCGCTCGGGCTCTGGAATCACCATGAGAAAGCTTCCAAACCATCTTGTTGAAGCTAATCACCAACTAATATCTTGATTAAAGATCTGAAACTAAACATCACAAGATTATTAGTAAACATAACTATATGAGTTAATCATCATCAAAACTAAAGTGGAAGGCCTCTGGGCCAACAATCTCTCCCTTTTTGATGATGACAAAACTCATGGAGTTATATATGCATGGATTAAAGTTAAGCTTCAAAGAAGCTCCCCCTTAACTCAGCATAGCAATAAACAATAAATATATGCAATGAATATTAAACATGATAAAGCATAAATATGAATAAAACAAGCTTTTAATATCAAATACAAAACATGCTCTTGATACCAAACATGAAATGCATCTACATGAATAAAACAAACTTTTACTAGCAAAATAAATTATTTCTTCTTTTAATTAAACATGTTCTTAAATAATGTTGTTGATACCAATTAGAAGATAATCAACATTAAAAATTCTTGATATCAATAAAACAAACACTCATGCATATAAACTCAAATACTAATACTTCTCAAATACTTCTCAAATACTTCTCCCCCTTTTTGTCAATCATCAACAAAAGGGTTAAAGTAAAAACAAATGTTCTCCCCCTTTTTGTCAAAAGCAAAAATCAACAAAGGGGTGACATAAAACAAATCAATAAAGGATATATGCGATATACATTCATGAAGAGGAAGACGCTAAGTTAACTTCCCTACATATATGCATTACATGAAGGAGGGATGACAAGCCCTAATTCACATAACACATAATATGCAATGCATAAGAGGAGATGTGAAGCTCCCCCTACACACGTGTATCGCATAAAGAAGAGTTGTCAAGCTTCTCAATATAAGATACACTCAACATAAATCTATATGTAGAAGAGATGTTAAGCTCCCATTGCATATAGGCAATACAAATCAAAACATTTTATGATACCAATTGAAAGAAAACAAATATATCTTTCATTACATGATACCAAATGAAAGTAAACAAATAAACATCTTGATATCAATTGTAAGGTATTTATCTTTATAAGCATATGATACCAAATTAAAAATTAATATTAATTTTTTTAATCATTTTTCATCATAAAGTATGGGAGTGAAAAACAAAATCAATGGTAAACAAAATACCAATTGAAAGATGAAATACGAGTTTTCTCCCACTTTATGAAATATCAAATAAAACATATATATGTATGAAAATTAGATACCAATCGAGATTGATACCATTTGAAGTTCAAGCATACATACATAAAAATATATGAGTATACAAGAAAATGTCAATATTGATACTAAATGAAAGAATCCAATGATACCAATTGAAACAACAATAACGTCAAATGTATATCTCATATTTCCTACCACCCAATCATGCTCATGTTTAAAAGATTTTCAATATAAAGCATACATAGGCATGGTCGCCAAACCAACCGCCCGTGGAAGGTAGGGGTTTTCAAAAATATGTTTGTAAATATAGTATATTTGAAAACTCTACCAAAACGAAGAATATCACAACTAGTTAAATGAAAAAACTTGTAAACTAGTACGAAATCCTTCAAGTAAGGAATAAAACAAAATAATTTTCATGAATCATGAAATTCACATGATAACCAACACTCAAAGTTAATGAAGCATAAATATGACTCATGAAAACAAAACATGAGTAAATAAGAAGGGTGAGTGTACAAATAAAATGTGAAGATCATAATCATGAAAGATAGGCAATAGGCTCAATAGAAATTCCTTTAAACATGAAAACATGAAAATCATCAAAACTCGATTTCTTCAAGGCATATGTATGTCAAGTATAAACTAAAGTATACATACATATCTAAAACATAATGATTGAACTAAGAAGGTATACGTATTATGAGTATAAAAATGTATTTTATGTACCCTTTCTTGTCTCCGCTATAGCATAAGGCTATACCGAGTCGATTCTCAGGGAGAGCTAGCGATGGAAGCGTTACGAATCATAGTGAAGAAATGTAAACGAGAATTCTTCTATGCTAATAAAAATAGTGAATCAAATGAAAAAAGAAACTAAAGAAAAGGTGGTTATGTTCATGGTGGAAAAGTCGGAAAAGAAATCAATAGTGGATTTGGTATTCACAAGAAAAGAAAAGGAAACTTAAAGAAGAAGCATTCCATGACTAGCTTACCTTACTACCTTACCAATACTTACTAAACTCCGTGATAGTGAAGGCTTGCCTCATGTTGTCACTCCATCGGCGTGGATTCGTCTCGCGTGTTGATCTAATTACTTTCTCACTTGTCGAATGAGTGGTTTAACCCATCGGAGAAGAGAAGACCATACAACTTGCAAGATGAACAAAAGCGATCACCCATGAGTTAGTGAAGATGGCAAGGCTAGTGGTTAGCTAGTACATGGAGAAGGACTTAGCTAAAAGCCATTAGAGAAGTAAAACAAAGCATGAAGTAAATTTGCAAGGAATTAAAGAAAGCAATAAAGAAAGCAATTAAAGAAAGCACATAAACTAGAACCAAGCTCAAGTAGAGGAAGGAGAATGGATCAATCCTTGTTGCTTCAAGTGTCACCCTTGATTACACAAGCTCTCTCTCTCACAATCTCTCTCTTTTACAATGAATTCTAGGGAAGAAGAAGAGGGATCTAAAGAACTAAACCTAGAGAAAAACTAAACAAATTACAACAACTAATGAATTCTCCTCTCTTCTCCATTCAGTCTCTGCTCGCAGGTCCAAGTGAAGTATTTATAGCCCCCAGGAGAAGAATCCAGAACCCAGTCTGTTAGCGCAAAATCTGGGGCTCAACGGCCCCAGATCTGCCGCGTTCTGGCGGCAAGGCGCGGCTTAACTGTGGCCGTTGCGCAACCACTTTCTGTTGCGGGTTGTTACGAGTTTGTTTGGCCACGTGGACCTTCTGGATTCTTCGTTTGTTGCGCGGATCTCTCTAGAATCTGATTTGAAATCTTGGGGCTTATCTTAATCTTGATTTAATCACTTTAATTATTGCTAATTAAAGTGATTAATGGGCTATCTCTTCATTAAGTGTGTACCTGCAAATATGTAGAGAAGATTAGTAAAAATCATGTATTTATTTGTAATATGCATGGGGATTATGTGGTAAAATATGTAATATTGAGTTACAATCACACCCCCACACTTATTCCTTTGCTCGTCCCGAGCAAAACAAAGAAAAGAAAAGAAAATCCTAACTACCAATTTTATTACACCACTTTCGCAGGTGACGCGATTGCACTGAGCACGTGCAACAAGCCGTTAAACCTCTAGGTTACCCTAGAGGAGGAGTGTTGTCTCCTGAGGGTTTTCAGCGGATTACACCCACAAAATCCATAAAGAAAGAAGACAAATGTTAGTGTTTTGAAAATGCATTTTGAATAAGAGACAAGTTTACGAACTATTTTTGCAAAAATATAAGTGATCCTACGTCATAAGTCCACCTATAATCATTCTTCCTTAAACTTAGTCTCCATGCAAGATCTTGTTTTCAATTAAGGTAAGAATTCAAATTGGATTGAATATTTTATCTTTCATAAAACCTAGATAGTATGCACACCGTGCTCTGTGAAAATTTCTGGGATTTCAACTCCAACCATCAAGCCATTTATTTATTTATATATATATATTTCTGCTTTTTTTTTTCTTCCCTTAGTCTAGGCTTTCTAGTTTACCCTTGTAGCGAGCCTTTAACCGATGACTTCCAAACCAGATGGTCTTAGGGCACCAGATGAGAAAACATCCCTCGGGTTTAAGGTCTCGAGTAAAAAAGGCCACATAACTAAGGGGGATTATTTATTTCCTTTACCACCGTTAGGCGTGAATAATCATGCTTCTTGAGGCACAATTCTCCAGCTTAATAGGTGATGTTTTATTTATATATATTTTTTTTTTTTTTTTTTTCTTTTTTTTTTTATATATATGGCATTTTTGGTCTTTGTCTCCATCCCAAGAAATGTGTAAGTGTAAAGTGCATATTATCTAAGGCAAAAATTCAAGATAAAAATATCTCACCAATTTTTCTTACTTAGCCTATAATTTCCAACAAGATCTATTATTTCAACTAGGTTTAAGATGTCATAATTAAGGCTTTCTTAATTTCTAAGATACATCTTAATTTTCTTAAAAATAGATCAAAACTTTGTCTCTTATTTCAAAAAGTTTTTATATTTTTTTTATTTTTTTATTTTTTATTTTTTTAAATTTTTCTAAAAGAAAAGGTAAAATCTAAAAAGAAAGGGGAAAATCTAGAAAAAAGATAAAATCTAAAAATAAAATGGAAGACCTAAAAATGAAAATCCTAAAAAATAAAAATCCTATAAAGAAAATAAAAAGTCCTATGTTAGTACATACCCCCCATACCTATCTCATGCATTGTCCTCAATGTATGCAAGATAAAAATGATGCATGAAATAGGTAAGGTAAAAAGTCACTCCCTCCTCCTCTTTGGACCCTCGGTGGTACTGGGTCCTGCCGACTGTGTCCTCCTCAACGTCGCCTCAATATCATCTAACCTAGAGGATTGCTCCTCTAACCTGGATGATTGTTCCTCCATCTTCTTCCTCAGCCTTACTTGACCCCTAAAAATCTTCTTCATGCCCTTCCAAATGGAGGACATGAAGGCATGTGTATCACGTGGGGGGTCCTGCCTCCAAAACTCAGGTTCATCCTCGGCATCAAAACTCTCCTCAGATGAGGACTCTACCGGAACATCCTCGGTTTGGACTGTAGGTGTCCAGACCGCATGCAAACAACTATTGTACGCACTGGTAGGTCTCTCGGGTGCAACAAATACTCTATCGAATGAATCAAAAATACTGTCTGGTAGGAAAGTCCTACACAAACGTGTAATCAGGATGGGGTGAGAGTATTTGGCACCTCGTGTGCGTGAAGAGTTAGCGATAAGTGCATGGAAGATGACCTTGTTCAAACAAACCGAGTGTTGACGAGTCATTAAATCATGTATAATTTATAACACTGGTCTGTTGAAAGAGGAGGTGTGGTCAAGCCCTAAAATATTGCGTTGGATCCATCGTCCAACGCAATGAACATTTCTAAACATCATACTGGCTTTGAGCCCACGATCCTGCTCAGTACAACGAGCCCTCATAACAGTCATATAATCAATCAAAGGGAGAGGCTCGCTGTGTTGCGTGATGGATGGGACAGTAGTGACTTCCTCAAGAAGAGGAAGCGTGATAAACAAGTCTCCAGTGGGCATGTGTACAGTGAACTGGTACATGTGTGTATCAATCGATGCTTGGTCAAGATGCGTGTAAAACATTGTCACTAGTTCGGGACAATAAAATGCATCGGTCTCAGTGTTGTCGTATACTAACGTGTACCAATTCCTAGCTCTAATTCTTTCTAAAAATACATGCCCATAACTATTCACATCACACAAAATCCGCCCAAAATCCTTCTCAACAAAAATTGCAGGTGCCATAATATGAATCAAGATCGAAGCAGTAAAAAGGAAGAGATGTGAATTCGAACCACCCCCGGATTACGTGGGGGGAATAAAATCGATCTCTGTTGTGGGTGCAGGGAACTCTGGTGAAACTTCTGGCATGAGATCTGCTGGAAATACACGAGATCGATCGGAACAGACTCTGGCGGCGCTCAGGATGCTGCAGAATTGCCGCAGAAGCTCGGCCAAAGTCGCTGGAACGCGGCAAAGGAAAGAGATCTGGGGAGAAGAAAATTGCAGAGGCTGCGCTTTTGAGAGGAGATTGGGGATCTGAAGAAAGTGAACACATGAGAATACAACGTGTTATGTTTGTGACCGTGAGGAGAATGTGTATGTCGTGGATGGTGTGCATGCAAAGATGGAATTTGTTTCTTGCGAAACATGAATTCCAAACGTGTATGGTTCATGGCACATTGGCTCAAAGTGGAGCCCAAACAATCCATATTCTTCTTTAATAAATTTATATCATTTTTAATTAAAGAAGAAGTGGAGCATGCAATGGGTGAACTAGGTGAAACTACCCTAGCATGGCAAACATGTGAATCTATATCATTTTTCAAAACATTATTTTTCTTAGAAACCAACTCTAATTCTTTTGAAATAGAAATAATTTTGTTTTTCAAAGAATCATTTTCTTTTAAAACAAAATCAACTTTTGAAGACAAGTTTTCATTTTTCTTCAAAATAACATTGCAATCATTTTTAGATTTTAAAACTTCATTTTCTTTTAGGACAAGATCTAGTTTAGATTTCAATGAATCCCTTTCATTAGAAATCTCCACTTTATCTTGCAAAATCAAATCAAGTCTTGAACATAAATCCTTATTTTCTTTATTAAGTTCAAAACTCTTCTTTTTCAAAAGATTATATTTTTCTATCAATTTTTCACATACAATGGATAGTTCTTCATTCAAGGCATTGGCATCAACACTCTCATTAGAAGAACTAGCACTATCATCACAATCTAATTGAGATTCCGAATGTACCTCAAGGGAGTCATTCCCTTGGGCCATAAAGCATTGTGACTCGGATTCTCCACTAGATTCATCCTCAGTTGTATTGGCAATTGAAACTTGGAGGTGGTCAACTTGTTCCACACTGCAAAGGCGGAATTATAGTAAGAAACAAGCATAAAATATTCTTTATTTAGCGTGCTTCTAATAGCCTCAAGAGCTTGTGTATTAGCCCCTATATGATTGCGGTTACCAAGATAGCATTTCTTGGTAGCGGTAAGAAAAACATGCAAACGTAGGGTTTTCAAGTACATGGACATCCTAAATTTTCATGTGTCAATGTTGGAAACATCAAACATGGGAGGTGACAAGCAAACCATGAGTGTGTGCAAACAAATATACGTGCAAAATGCAAAAATAGATTAGCAAACCAAGATCACACTCCTAGGTGGTTAAACCAAATATCAGGAGCGTAGGCTCTGATACGAATTGAAAGTACACCTAGATGGGGGTGAATAGGTGTACCGCTAATCTAATGGACACAATGCGGAAATTAAAACTAATTGCAACAACACTTAGTGCAACCAACGAGTGTAGCCGAATTTCCCGTGAAGGGCTCTGGACTAACTCCTCTTGATTCCTCTGAATAAGAGTTGAGGCGCTATATGAAGCTCTCGTGGTTAAGCGCAATTGAGGCACACAAACAAGCACAACTAAGCATATAAGAATAAGCAATATGGATCAATGCAAGGCACAACACAAGCATATAAATGATATGGCAATATGAATGACGCAATGCACAAAGATAAAGAGAGAGTTGACAGTCAATGGATCAAACGCAAACAACAAGATGTGTTTCGAGATTCGAGCACCAAGCTCTACGTCCCCGCCTTCACCGAGAAGGATTTCCAATCCACTAGGAGTACCAAACTCCTCTCTCAACCAATACAACCTCCACCGAGGTAATACAAATGGCCTACCGAAGACGGGAGTACCGAACTTCACAAACCAACTAATACAACATCCACTGAGGCCACAAACACTACAATCCACCTCTACCGAAGAGGGATACAAATACCAACCAACTCCATCTCACCAAGAGGGAGTAAACCACAACCTCAACCTCTACCAAAGAGGGAGCAACCCACAACCCGAATCCAAATCAACCTCTACTAAAGAGGGATATCCACAAAGAAAGGGGTTATAACAAGTGGTATATCTCAACCACAAATCAAATCCTTTTCCCACAAATAAAAGATCCTATAGAATAGGATAGAGGATATAGCTCAAGTGTGGATAACCAAGAGTTTTTGGAAATTAAATAACAAAGAAAAATCCTTGGGAAAACACTTGCAATATGATAGAAATGAAGATCTAAAGCAATATCCCAAAAACCTATTTTTCTTTGAATTTTTCAACCCTTGAAAATAATAAAGATGAAATCTTTAAGCTCTTAAACACTTTTGAAAACTTGTTTTGAAAACCAGAGAATAGGAAAATTTTTCTTCTCAAAAACCTAAACAAATGGGGCTTATATAGCCTCCAACAAAAAAACTAGCCGTTGGGGCTTTTTGTCAGCCCTGGCGGCTGGCGGTCGACCGCCAACTGTCAAAAATTTGACCATTGGAAGCCAGCGGTCGACCGGCCGGTCGACCGTACAAAAAACAGAGAGCAAAGCTCTCTGGCCGGTCGACCGCCGGGTCAACCGGCCCAAGAACCTGGCCAACTTGCACATGTCTGTGCACGTCGGTCGACCGCCCGGTCGACCGACTCTGGGTCCGGTCGACCGCCAGAGCCTGGCAGGCTGGGTTCTGGGACAGAAAACCTTATTATTTTTAATTCTAAAAATTCCCATAAATCTTCTAAAAATCCACAAAAATAGTTTCTAACATAATATATGATATACAAACATGTGATAAAAATTTCAACACAATTTTTAAACATTTTGAACCATTTTTTGTGTCTTATAAATTTTATCAAAAACCAAAACCTGTATTTTACCAAACTTGGATTTTTCAATAGGAAATCTGATTTTTCCTAAAACCTATTTAAATACAAAAACATGAACTTAAACACATTTAGGCATGTTGCATATGAACATAGGTCCAATATACATGAAACATATATATATATATATATATATATATATATATATATATATATATATATATATATATATATATATATATATATATATCATTGTTTTTGTCTTTAAATACCAAAATATGTTTTGTTAAAACACTAAAACAACAACACTCATGAATAGGCATACCAAAATAAGTTTGTCTAGGAAATGAAGCATACATGTATATAGAACATATCTAATATACATTTAAACCATGTAAACTTGTTTTGATCTATCTATTCATGAAAACCAATATCGGTTAAACCAAAAACCGAAAAACCGAATCCAAAACATGAAACGTGTGTGTGTTGTGAACTTGAGCATATCACACTATCTAATCTTTACAAATGGATCTAAACACAACTAGACTAAAGGTATCAAAGTCTTCTTGTAGAGCGACGTCTCCAAGCCGACTCGATCCAAAACTCCGTGACCCACGAGCTTGACTCCAACGAGTGCGATATATGATCTTAGTCGCTCGGGCTCTGGAATCACCATGAGAAAGCTTCCAAACCATCTTGTTGAAGCTAATCACCAACTAATATCTTGATTAAAGATCTGAAACTAAACATCACAAGATTATTAGTAAACTACATGAGTTAATCATCATCAAAACTAGAGTGGAAGGCCTTTGGGCCAACACATATTCGTCTTCATGAAGAAAACGAGTTCAATAATAAACCCACTGAGGAAGTATACGAATTAAACGACTATCGTTGATATCGAGACAAACTGATTAGAGAGCAGTTAGCCAAATATTTATCTCGTAGGGAGCAAGTTTAGTTAATAGTGAGGATAAATGTGACGATGAATCTTTATAGTTGGATGAAGTGTTTCAAGATAAATAATTGAATTATATTCTGAGGATATTTGTGAAGATGATGAGTCTCTATTTTTTGATATATTATTTAAGAATGAGTGCGATCATAGTGGTAAAAAAATAGGTCTTAAGAATATTATGTCTAGAGTTCCCTTTGAGAGAAGGAAGCTTGATTTAAGTATCTTCACATTCAATGAACAACTAATGATCAATCATTTGAAAACATAACTCAAAAAACTTAAATTGACAAAAGCTTTGAAAATCCCTTCGAAGATGAACTTAACTGCTTAGATGAATCGATAAGAGATGCTTTGGTTAGTTATATACCTTCAGAAGATATGATTAATTCAAGTTTTGAGGAGATGTATGAGAAAAAGCTCAAAATTTTAGGTATTCATATTGTTTATGCGCCAACTATAATGTATAATGAGGATGAATTTTTGAAGAGTGTTGACGGGAAGAAGAGTTAGAAGAAGTTGAGAAAAGTGATGAACAAGTTGGAGAGGATGAACACAAAAATAAAAAAAAGATTGACCAGTCCAGTTTTCTCACTAAAGAGGATACACTAGAATGATGGAAAGAGAGCTCGAGGGAAGAAATCGTGTAAATTGGTAATATTACCTCTTTTACACTTTATTTCATGCATTCATACATTTCATTCATACAGTGAGGACAATGTATGAGATAGATGTGAGAGAGGATTCACTAACATACTAACATAGGTAGGTTTACAAACAAACTTATTTTCCTTTTAAAACACTAACATACTAACATATACTAACATAGGAAGGTTTACAAAGAAATTTTTTTTCTTCTAAAACTTTTTGAAAAAGAAAATAATATTTTGAGTTATTGTTGTAAGTGATTAAGTTAATTTTAAGGAATAGAAAAATCATAATTAGGAATTCTTAATACTTTGTCAAAATAATATTATCTGTTTGATTTTAGGTTTAGGAGAAAAAATTGAAAAAGTAATTTTGCCTTGATTTTTACCTTGATGAAATATGCATACTTTATACACTTACACACTTAGAATTCAAAACAAAGACTCCTATGACTTAGAAAAATATATATATAAAAAAATTAATAAAAAATAAAACAAATCTAAGTGCTTTGGCCTAAGAAATCCTTGGTATTACATAAAAGGTAACTAGGTAAGTTTGAAAAAAAAGAAATATATGAATATAATATATGTATTAACACATCTAATAATTAATTAGTTAGGCTTGATGGCCTCCAGAAGCCTTGATACTTACACGAAAGAAAACTGATGACTTTGATCAACACGATTTTTCACATGTTTATGCTCATATTTATCTATCATTTGTTTGTAAATAATGCTACTCAGGTATTTTTAGTGATGTTTCGCAAACAAGGCTATTAGGAGAAGACTGGACCGTAAAAGTGTACTTTGTAGACGTTTGGCATGCTAAAAAGAGTTTAAAAATAAGATGAAAGATTTGATATTGTCAGGTGTTGACTGATTTTTCCTGCACACAAAATATTATATGTTAGTTTTAAGAATAGATGTGCAAGTCTCAGTTCTAATCTGCGGTAGCAGGGCTATGCGGGTCGTGATCCTCAGGGAGGGACTGCGATGGAAGCGTTAAGCAAGTTTCTCTAAAGTTTTTATTTTTATTTGTTAAGTTAGAAAGGAAGTGGTATTTACAATGGGTGGTAGAAAAGAATATGGAGATGAGTTGTATTTAATCTACAAAAAAGAAAAGAAAAGAAAAAGAAAGAAAACTTATCTCTTTAGTCTGCTTGCCGTTTGAACCGTTGCGATGATTTCCCTTTTCTTGGAAGGTGTACAAGCACGGCTTATGGGATCGTCCGCCTTCTTAATCTACTCTACGAAATGAAAAACAAGCTATGAAGACCTGTTCATCGCCATTGGGCCGTCAAGGTAAGGTTCCTTCTTCGGCTGGGTATTCTCGAAGCAGTTGGATCTCATGGTGGGCAAGACATTAGAGAACAAATAGAAGAAAGTAGATACAAGATTAAAATAAGAATAAAAGAAACTAGAATAATACAAGAATAAAATAAAACAAGCCTTGATTCGATTATTAAACAATGGTGGAAAAATAACACTTACACCGACTGTCACCATCAGTACAAGCAGATCCCTTCCTCCATGAATACATCATCTCCTCTCAGCTTTTACAAAAAGAAAATAAAAAATATACAAAGGTGGAAAGAAAACCTAAAAACTCTAACTTTGGCCCTTGGCTCTTCTCTGGACGACTCTGTACGTTGCACTGCAGGGGATATTTATAGGTGCAGAAGGCTGAGGAGTCCTGGATGAACTTGCCCACGAAATCTGGGATTCTGGATCAACTAGATTGCCGCGGTTTTGCCGCGGTTCCGCGGCACTTTTGTGGCTTCTGGCCACGCGCTTTGGCGCGTGGCTTTGTCTGGTCCGTCCATGTGGGCTTTTGCTTCTGGAAGTGTGATCCTGGCTCTTCATCTTGGGATTTCGAGATAACTTAGTAATCAAGTTACCTTGATTTTGAATTCTCCCAATCTCTTTTAAACGAATTTCCTTCTCATCTTTGGCTTTTATGCACATCCTGCAAGAGTTTAGGGTTGGGTAGAATTCTATCCTTCCCTCATCTTTGATAATTGCAACTTTAGCCCTTGTGTAATTGCACTTTGACAATCTGATATTTGCACTTTGACTCTTGGGCTTCAAATATGGGCTTGGATCTGGGCTTTTGGGCTCTTTAAGCTTTATTTATTGTTAAAATAATAATTCGAGGCCTGCACACAATAAATTACAAATTATTAATAAATGTGCAGAATTAAATGAATAAATATGAAATGTGATGGTAAATATGATGATAAAAATGCACTTTTCACTACCAATCACACCCCCACACTTATCTTTTTGCTCGTCCTCGAGTAAAAACAAAGAAAAAGAAAAAGTTAATCTAACCTAACTCACTTTCGTAGGAATCACGATTGCACTTAGCACGTGCAACAAGCCGTTAAACCTCTAGGTTACCCTAGAGGACGAGTGTTGTCTCGTGAGGGTTTTCAGCGGATTGCACCCACAAAATCCATAAAAAGAAAATATTTGAATTATTATTGAAGAGACTAAGTAGTCTATAAGTTTTAGGATTATCATTTTTATTCATTCTTCAAACCTAGTCTTTATAAAGTCAATTGTTATTCATTTTAGGTAAGGATTAAAATTGAATTTCTAATATAGTCTTTTTCGTTACCAAAAATCATATGCATCCTTATGAATTTTTACTAGCAATTCCTTAACTTGGACTCTCATGCCTCTTTATTATTTTTATAACATCATCTAATTTTCTTTCGTGTAAGTATCAAGGCTTCTTGAGGCCCTCATACCTAACTAATTGACTATTAGATGTGTTAATATAATTTTTTTTTTTTTTTGGCATGTATAACTCATCTTATTTTCTTTCGTATAAGTATCAAGGCTTCTTGAGACCCTCATACCTAACTAATTGACTATTAGATGTGTTAATACATGTATAATATTTCTCAGTTTTCTTAGGCTTTCTAATCCACCCATGTAGCGAACTTAAAGTCGGTGGCTCCCAAACCGGTCGGCTTTAGGGCACCAGGTGAGAAAACACCCCGCGGACTCAAATTCGAGTGAACTAGGCCCCAAAACTAAGGACTTTATTTTATTTACTCACCTTTAGGCATGAATACTTATGCTTCTTGAGGCACATGTATCAGCTTAATTGGTGATTTTTTTCTTCTTCCTTTTTTTTTTTTTTTTTATATGAGGCACAAGGTCTTTGTCTTAGAATCCTAGATATGCATTTGGTATGCACATTTCATTAAGGTAAAAATCAAGGCTAATTATTTATTCAATTTCTCCTCCTATACCTAAAATTTAAACAATTTATTTATTTTGACCAAGTTTTTAGAAATCCTAATCATGATTTTCCTAATTCTTAAAACTAACTTAGATTTCTTTCAAAAAATAAGTCAAAATACTGTCCTTTTTATAACATTTTTTTATATTTTTTTTATTTTTATTTTTTTTTATAGCAATTTTTTTTTTTTGTTAATTTCTACCTATGTTAGTATGTTAGTAAAGCCCACCCCCACACTTATCTCATGCATTGTCCTCAATGTATGAATGAATGCATATATGCATGAAACAGAACAAGGGAAGGCGGAAGTTACCTTAGGGTGGTGGTTCCGGAGGTGGTCTAATTGGTCCACGAAATGCGGCCCAATTAAGATAACAGATAATTTGGTGGAACCCACCAGAAACTTTCCTTACATAACCCACTAAAATATATGTATAATCATTTTTTAGAATTTCCACCCCATCAAATTTTCAAATTTCATAATAAATTTCAGAGTTAATTGTCTCAACCTCCTTGTCCCAAAATGGAGTATGAAAAGATGGAATGATTGATTTGGACATGGGAAGTACGGGAACAAATACTGACTCAGGGAAGAAGCTCAAATCAAGTAAGGGCTCAGGAGTCGGGCTAAGTTCGAGAAGTGGGTCCAAGTCAAAAAATTGAAACTCAAGTCCACAATCATCTTCCCACAATGGAATGTGACTCAATGGTGGTGATTCAAGTTCAGGAATGATAGATGTGGGAATCAAAACTGACTCTAAAATATTACCTAAGTCGGGTAACAAAACAGGAGTCAATAATGATTCAGGAATTTGAACTTGATCATAGATTTGAGAATCTAGGTCACATTCGAGTTCTAATTCGGGAAAGGAAAAACTTGCCAAATTATCAGAATTTGAAGTTTCGGCAAGTTCACAAGATGGTACTGAATTAGAAACTTGTTGTCCCAAGCAACTTGGTTCGTCGGCTCTAATCGAGTGGTCATCGATATCAGAATCAGCCGGCCGGTGTAAGCATTCCACCATCAAATCTATGTCATGATCACGGGCTAATTTAGCCTCAGTCATGGCAGCTAGCATCCCTTCATAGTCGATAGGTGGATCATATTCTGATTGGACTTGAAAATAGGACGGGTAATCGTGATAAATTTGTGAGTCGGTGGACTCACGCATCATCATGTCTAAAATTGATGGTGATTTTTGCTTGGACTCATTCCTACTCATCATTTCCAAGATAGATGGATTTCTATTCTGAATGGGTGGATCTGAGTATGAATTTTGGGAAGAATGTGGACTAGATGGATATGAAGGACAATTAGGTTGAGAATTAGACTCGGGGGACTCGAAACCCCATGAACTCTGTGACGAGTTGAAATTATTATGAAGATTATAGTCATAAGATGGAGTGTGTGGGTTATATTCATTCGGATAAGACCATTCCGGCACACTAGATTGGTCAAAGTTAGGGTATGCCGGGTTGGTAATATCCGAATAATAGTTAGGGGTGTAATATGGATTAAAATTGGAATTATTATTATATGCCATATCACACCAACACAAACAAAACAAACAAATAAACAAACAAAAAGAAAAATTCTAATCTAAGTTAGGGTAGACCTATGACCTAGACGACTCCTAACTGGTTAGACTTTCCACGGGAGGTCGGGTGCAGACTTTGACCACAAGTTAATCAGCCAGGTCAGGGCAAGAATGGTGGGAGGTTTTCCGTCAAAGACGTTCCTTAATTAAATAACCACCAATCTTCAGGCTTTCGGCCCTCAATCCCCTTCCTAGACACTGATTTGGCAAGAGTCAACTTCCAACACTGTTCCCCCTTAGGATAATCTCCTATTGAGTCCGAGATGTCCCTAGGGCCAACGTCTACTCAGTTTTAGTTAGGCTTGGGTTAGTGAGTGCTTGGGATATGATTTTTGGGCTAAGGAAGGGTGATGAAATCCCCACCTTATCTTGTTAATGGGTTATGCCCTTAAGATGAATTAGTGCAAGTGTACAAGATAAATAGATAAGAATCACTCAAAGCAGAAAATCAACCAAGAGATGAGTCCTATTCTACATGCAATGCGTACGTACCTTGCTCCTCCAGCACTCTTCAACAGTAAATAAAAATAATTGAAAAGACACGTGCCTAATATGCAAACGTCTAATCAATTTTTATTTTTAACAACTAATAATTTACTGTTGAATTATTAGCAGTAAGCAGGGTTATCACAGAACAAAGTTAACAGAGCAGAAATTAGAATTTTGCAATGCAGAGCAACCTACAGAAAACTGGATTAGTAGTCCACTACTATTGCCGCAGATCTGCGGCTTTTGCCGCGTTTCTGCGGCAAAATAGTAGATCCAAATGCTCTGCCTTCGAGGGCAGAGGCACTGGATTGCTGTATGTCCTTGCTGCTTCTCTGTTTCTGTTTCCTGTTCTCCAAACCTGCAAACAGAAAAGAATAAAGAATTAGTTAATAAAAATATTTTTTTTATTAGAGAATAACTTACCGTCCCTCCCCGGCAACGGCGCCAATTTGTTGACTGATTTTTCCTGCACACAAAATATTATATGTTAGTTTTAAGAATAGATGTGCAAGTCTCAGTTCTAATCCGCGGTAGCAGGGCTATGCGGGTCGTGATCCTCAGGGAGGGACTGCGATGGAAGCGTTAAGCAAGTTTCTCTAAAGTTTTTATTTTTATTTGTTAAGTTAGAAAGGAAGTGGTATTTACAATGGGTGGTAGAAAAGAATATGGAGATGAGTTGTATTTAATCTACAAAAAAGAAAAGAAAAGAAAAAGAAAGAAAACTTATCTCTTTAGTCTGCTTGCCGTTTGAACCGTTGCGATGATTTCCCTTTTCTTGGAAGGTGTACAAGCACGGCTTATGGGATCGTCTGCCTTCTTAATCTACTCTACGAAATGAAAAACAAGCTATGAAGACCTGTTCATCGCCATTGGGCCGTCAAGGTAAGTGTAATACCCCGTTCCCGGAATACGTACTTAGTTGCGTATTCAGATTTTCGGTCGTATTTTTTCGATTTGTTTCCTGTATTTATTCTGTATTATGAATTCCTTATATGACTGTTTTGTCTTTGATTTGGATTCGTGGATTCGGAGTCAGCCCTAGTCTGAACCGAAGGCCCGATCCTAGAGTATTACTCGATTTAGACATTCTGATAATTAGAATTGACCGATTTTAGTTTTAAATATCATTTTCCAATATTACATATTTTCTATGATTTTCTAGATTTTTCTGGAATTAAAATGAAGGTCTTCAAAACCGGTGTCGGCCAGTGCCGCTGACCGATTCCTGGATTTTTAATTCTCAAACAGTTTGGAATTTCATGATGGTCCTTTAGGCTTTATTCCTTAGAATCATATTTTCTACCTACATTCTTTTTCTGAGGATTTTATGATTTTATGAAAATTCCATCGGAGTCGGTAGGTAACTGATTCCGGGATTTTTAGTTTTAAAAATATAAAGTATTTCTTAAAACGGATTTCACTATAATTCTTAGTTTAATATTCTTGATTTTTGGTAATTATTTCGGGTCGTTCCGAGATACTTGAATTTCGGACGATTCCGGTATTTTCCCGAAAGATTTCCGCATCCGCAACTGAATCCCGGGAATCCGTCACTTCCATTATTTTCATCTTCTTTCCCAAGAAAGTATCTTCTCATTATAACTTCTTTTCCTTTTTCCTTTTTCCTTTAATTCTCTTCCTTCCTCCACAAGCCAAGCTTTTCCTATTTTCCAAAATTCCTATTTTTCCTCTCCACACACTTCCACCAACTTCCACTCACTTCCATCTCTCTTTCTCTCTCTCTCCCATGGCCGGCCAAGTGGCTAAGAGAAGGACACTCATCCCCCTCCTCCACTTTGCAAAAACCCCCCTCTCTTCTACTTTAATTGCATCACCTTCACAAATCCAAAAACCTATAAATACTTTTCCTTTTCATTTCTAATCCTTTTTCACTTCATTCTTCACTTCACCTTTCTCTTTCTTCTCTTCACCAAGAGCCAAACCCTAGCCACCTCCATCTCCTTCATCTCCACCACCACACCTACTCCAACTTCTCTCCTTCATCTTCTTCCTCCTTCATCTCCATGGGAAGCCACCACAAGGTCATCAACTCCAACAACTTCATCAACTCCACCAACATCTCCACTCTCTTTTCCATCATCAACCACTCCTTTTGGTAAGTAATTTTCATCACCAAGGCTTGATTAATTCTTAGTATACTTAAGTTTATCTATCATGTTCAATTGTGTCTTCAAATCCATGATTATTTAGCCATCAAACAAAACCCTAGAAAATCTGTTCTGTTTACTGTTTCCAGTCGATTAGTCG
Organism: Agave tequilana; assembly: GCA_038442645.1. Taxonomy (NCBI): domain Eukaryota; kingdom Viridiplantae; phylum Streptophyta; class Magnoliopsida; order Asparagales; family Asparagaceae; genus Agave; species Agave tequilana. Next base: position 24,432 of record JAVJIF010034025.1, on the reverse strand, counting down.
ACTAGACCTAGACATTAGTCGACTAACTTATTCTGTCCTGTGAAACACAATTCTAGGAAACACAGTATTAGTCGACTTACCTTAGATCCTAGTCGACTAGAGGCCCTTAGTCGACTACACCCTTGACCCTAGTCGACTAACCCTTCCTGGACCAGAAACCCAAACTCTCTGTATCACAGTATTAGTCGACTTGACATGACTGTTAGTCGACTTGAGATGTCTGTTAGTCGACTACTCTTTCCACCCAGTCGACTAACTTTTCCTGAATCAGAATATCAACTCTCTGGAACCCAGTTTTAGTCGACTATACCAGACTGTTAGTCGACTAACCCCTTTATTAGTCGACTACTCTTTCCACCTAGTCGACTAACTTTGGCTGTCTGTTATAGTTGATTCCTTTCTTGAATATGAACCATATCCTTGAGTCTTATATCATATATTGGTATTGCTTGACTTGTCTATTGACAAACATCATCTTCCCTTCTCTCTTTCTCTCTCCTCTTCACTCTACATAATTATATCACAGGTTATGGCGCGTCCCAAGTTCAGTGGACTTCGGATCTTTCGGCACTTTGGTGATTTAGGCGAGTAGTCTCGCTCTTCTCTTATCTCTATTTGAGTTTCCCGTTTCATCGGTCGATAAGTATTTCGCTTCTTATTTCCATATTCATGTATTGCATTACAATTGCTTGTATTATGGTAGCTTCATCTTGTGCTTGTGCCTTGCTTATGATATGCTTGTTTCTTCATCATATACCATGTGTGGCCGACCCTTCGTGGTCGTTGGACTTTGAGTTACTTTTATGTTACCTTGCCATACCATTACCTCAGGCTAGTCAGTTGCATGCTTTTATTTAACACATGTATATCACCTGACCATCTAGGGTATTATCACCTGACCACCTGACATGCCATTATTTGGCAAGACCCTATTGTTATGACCATGACTTACCCAGACTATTATCGATCTTTTATCATGTTTAGTTGCTGGTTAAATATTATCAATCCTTTGATATGCTTGGTTGTTTACTAATTATCACCACCCTGTCATGCTATCACTTGACACCCAGCATGATATACTTGACTTGTGATTATCACCTTTACGGGAACCTTACTTTATTATCCTGTATCATGATCAGTGACTTGTATTCCTGCTTTATATGCAGTGACCTGACTATATGGTACTTATGTACTCCCGATTTCCTGATCATGTCCTGTTCCAGTTATTCCCGTAAGTGATAATTAACCTAATGAATCCTAAAAAGGACCAACTTGTATTGGGTCGGGGGAACATGCGGATATCAATATGTGTTCGTGTTTACAGTGGCATTAGGTATATTGTACAATCATGTTTCCGGTCTGACCTGAGGGCCTCCAGGGGACCGAGGGGAGAGCTGGCTCCCTTATTCCTGTTATGAAAGGGCATACATAAGTCCCTCCTGTTTAGCCTTGCGGCTGGCTTCCGTTTCCATGCAACGGAACAATCCTGGACCGTGGTCCCGGGCATGCACGGGACCCACTGTAAACATAGTTCGTTGATACCCCGCTAGTTTCCAATAACAACCTTGTTTTACTCGGATATGGATCTATGTGCGTTGGGACGCTAGTTCACATAGCTAGATATCAGGGTAAGACGAGTAATAATAAAGTGTTATAATAATCGGCTCTTTAAGTTGTAAGTAGAGGTATGTGGAATGGGACGCATACTAAAGCCTGCAACTTAAACGGCTATGAATCTGTGATGTGCCTTACCATATTTGTTGTATTGGTTTTATTCGGATTTCCTGTTTTATGATTATTATGCCATACCTGTTCATGCCTGCTCTAACCTATCTGCCTCCTGAGTATTTCCTACTTGATATCATTTCTTATATACTTCATTTGTGTTCTAACCCTCCTGTCTTCTGTACTTGACACTTGTGCTCCTCCTAACTCGCCACCTGGCATCATATTGCTACTCGCCTGGGGAGTTTCACTGACTCCCCTGGATTCTCATGTCCAGGTCATGGAGCTTAGAGCGTGGCTTCTCCCTGTTGCTGATCAGAGTGGCGCAGCGGTAGCGTGGATCTCCAGCCGACCATCCAGAGCCACATCCTTCCAGACCCCTTGTGAGTCTCTCGAGTTTTCCTTTTTAAACTCGTGAGTGCCCTTTTTTCTATTCATACTTGTACATTCCTTGTATACATGTATGTGGACACCCTTTTATACTGTTCATATATGTATATCTTTTGTATTCTCGCATTTGCGCATCGGTGATATAATATTATTGTAATATTGGATCACTTCTGGTGATAACTCTGTGATTGTATATATATGTGTTGGAATGTATAATGCACCATTTGCTTCCGTACTCTGATTCCTGTCTGTACTGATGCTTAGCGTATATACGGGAGGGTAGTTCTGACCTACGTATATACGTTGCAGTGACGTCCCCGTATCCGTGGAACCGGGGCGTTACAGGATGGTATCAGAGCTTAGGCTCTAACTTCCTCAGTACGTCCAGAGGGCAAATCAATGGTAAAGAGATTTGCAACTGGAATACATGAGTCTTGGTTATACATTCCAACTACAAGTGCAGAGTTATCTATTTCTTGACCATCCTTCCTTTGATTCCTAAATCCTTTCCATATCCCTTCCCTGTTTTGGTTTTATGAAGCCTTTATGCTAACTTAAGATATGACTAGACTTGAAAGGTAGTGGCGGTTCTGAATGAAGCTATTATGTGATCTCTTCGGTGAATTCTATGAAGCTTGGTATTCTCCAGATCGATCTTGATCTGGCTATCTTTCAGAAGTCAGCAGTCGGAATTCTCTACGGATATTCTACATTCTCTACTATATCGTTCAGAGTGATTGATGCCTGGTATTCGGGATTCTTAATTATCGGTCTTCTTTATTATTATGCTCAGGACTATCAGGGTTTTCTTTGTCTTCGGTATTCTGGCTTATTTATTTCACAGCCACGACATCAGCAGTATTATTCAGCATTATTCGAAGATTTATACAGCCGGAAGTGCGGAGGATGATTATTGTTCAGTCGACTTGAGAGCCCTACCTCTAGTGCTTCATATCTTAATTGGTATAAATTCCACCGCTGTCCCCTTTGTATTCAATTTACCCCTTAACGAAATTGCGAGGACGCAATTTTTTGTAAGGTGGGTGGATTGTAATACCCCGTTCCCGGAATACGTACTTAGTTGCGTATTCAGATTTTCGGTCGTATTTTTTCGATTTGTTTCCTGTATTTATTCTGTATTATGAATTCCTTATATGACTGTTTTGTCTTTGATTTGGATTCGTGGATTCGGAGTCAGCCCTAGTCTGAACCGAAGGCCCGATCCTAGAGTATTACTCGATTTAGACATTCTGATAATTAGAATTGACCGATTTTAGTTTTAAATATCATTTTCCAATATTACATATTTTCTATGATTTTCTAGATTTTTCTGGAATTAAAATGAAGGTCTTCAAAACCGTGTCGGCCAGTGCCGCTGACCGATTCCTAGATTTTTAATTCTCAAACAGTTTGGAATTTCATGATGGTCCTTTAGGCTTTATTCCTTAGAATCATATTTTCTACCTACATTCTTTTTCTGAGGATTTTATGATTTTATGAAAATTCCATCAGAGTCGGTAGGTAACTGATTCCGGGATTTTTAGTTTTAAAACTATAAAGTATTTCTTAAAACGGATTTCACTATAATTCTTAGTTTAATATTCTTGATTTTTGGTAATTATTTCGGGTCGTTCCGAGATACTTGAATTTCGGACGATTCCGGTATTTTCCCGAAAGATTTCCGCATCCGCAACTGAATCCCGGGAATCCGTCACTTCCATTATTTTCATCTTCTTTCCCAAGAAAGTATCTTCTCATTATAACTTCTTTTCCTTTTTCCTTTTTCCTTTAATTCTCTTCCTTCCTCCACAAGCCAAGCTTTTCCTATTTTCCAAAATTCCTTTTTTTCCTCTCCACACACTTCCACCAACTTCCACTCACTTCCATCTCTCTTTCTCTCTCTCTCCCATGGCCGGCCAAGTGGCTAAGAGAAGGACACTCATCCCCCTCCTCCACTTTGCAAAAACCCCCCTCTCTTCTACTTTAATTGCATCACCTTCACAAATCCAAAAACCTATAAATACTTTTCCTTTTCATTTCTAATCCTTTTTCACTTCATTCTTCACTTCACCTTTCTCTTTCTTCTCTTCACCAAGAGCCAAACCCTAGCCACCTCCATCTCCTTCATCTCCACCACCACACCTACTCCAACTTCTCTCCTTCATCTTCTTCCTCCTTCATCTCCATGGGAAGCCACCACAAGGTCATCAACTCCAACAACTTCATCAACTCCACCAACATCTCCACTCTCTTTTCCATCATCAACCACTCCTTTTGGTAAGTAATTTTCATCACCAAGGCTTGATTAATTCTTAGTATACTTAAGTTTATCTATCATGTTCAATTGTGTCTTCAAATCCATGATTATTTAGCCATCAAACAAAACCCTAGAAAATCTGTTCTGTTTACTGTTTCCAGTCGATTAGTCGACTAGACCTAGACATTAGTCGACTAACTTATTCTGTCCTGTGAAACACAATTCTAGGAAACACAGTATTAGTCGACTTACCTTAGATCCTAGTCGACTAGAGGCCCTTAGTCGACTACACCCTTGACCCTAGTCGACTAACCCTTCCTGGACCAGAAACCCAAACTCTCTGTATCACAGTATTAGTCGACTTGACATGACTGTTAGTCGACTTGAGATGTCTGTTAGTCGACTACTCTTTCCACCCAGTCGACTAACTTTTCCTGAATCAGAATATCAACTCTCTGGAACCCAGTTTTAGTCGACTATACCAGACTGTTAGTCGACTAACCCCTTTATTAGTCGACTACTCTTTCCACCTAGTCGACTAACTTTGGCTGTCTGTTATAGTTGATTCCTTTCTTGAATATGAACCATATCCTTGAGTCTTATATCATATATTGGTATTGCTTGACTTGTCTATTGACAAACATCATCTTCCCTTCTCTCTTTCTCTCTCCTCTTCACTCTACATAATTATATCACAGGTTATGGCGCGTCCCAAGTTCAGTGGACTTCGGATCTTTCGGCACTTTGGTGATTTAGGCGAGTAGTCTCGCTCTTCTCTTATCTCTATTTGAGTTTCCCGTTTCATCGGTCGATAAGTATTTCGCTTCTTATTTCCATATTCATGTATTGCATTACAATTGCTTGTATTATGGTAGCTTCATCTTGTGCTTGTGCCTTGCTTATGATATGCTTGTTTCTTCATCATATACCATGCGTGGCCGACCCTTCGTGGTCGTTGGACTTTGAGTTACTTTTATGTTACCTTGCCATACCATTACCTCAGGCTAGTCAGTTGCATGCTTTTATTTAACACATGTATATCACCTGACCATCTAGGGTATTATCACCTGACCACCTGACATGCCATTATTTGGCAAGACCCTATTGTTATGACCATGACTTACCCAGACTATTATCGATCTTTTATCATGTTTAGTTGCTGGTTAAATATTATCAATCCTTTGATATGCTTGGTTGTTTACTAATTATCACCACCCTGTCATGCTATCACTTGACACCCAGCATGATATACTTGACTTGTGATTATCACCTTTACGGGAACCTTACTTTATTATCCTGTATCATGATCAGTGACTTGTATTCCTGCTTTATATGCAGTGACCTGACTATATGGTACTTATGTACTCCCGATTTCCTGATCATGTCCTGTTCCAGTTATTCCCGTAAGTGATAATTAACCTAATGAATCCTAAAAAGGACCAACTTGTATTGGGTCGGGGGAAACATGCGGATATCAATATGTGTTCGTGTTTACAGTGGCATTAGGTATATTGTACAATCATGTTTCCGGTCTGACCTGAGGGCCTCCAGGGGACCGAGGGGAGAGCTGGCTCCCTTATTCCTGTTATGAAAGGGCATACATAAGTCCCTCCTGTTTAGCCTTGCGGCTGGCTTCCGTTTCCATGCAACGGAACAATCCTGGACCGTGGTCCCGGGCATGCACGGGACCCACTGTAAACATAGTTCGTTGATACCCCGCTAGTTTCCAATAACAACCTTGTTTTACTCGGATATGGATCTATGTGCGTTGGGACGCTAGTTCACATAGCTAGATATCAGGGTAAGACGAGTAATAATAAAGTGTTATAATAATCGGCTCTTTAAGTTGTAAGTAGAGGTATGTGGAATGGGACGCATACTAAAGCCTGCAACTTAAACGGCTATGAATCTGTGATGTGCCTTACCATATTTGTTGTATTGGTTTTATTCGGATTTCCTGTTTTATGATTATTATGCCATACCTGTTCATGCCTGCTCTAACCTATCTGCCTCCTGAGTATTTCCTACTTGATATCATTTCTTATATACTTCATTTGTGTTCTAACCCTCCTGTCTTCTGTACTTGACACTTGTGCTCCTCCTAACTCGCCACCTGGCATCATATTACTACTCGCCTGGGGAGTTTCACTGACTCCCCTGGATTCTCATGTCCAGGTCATGGAGCTTAGAGCGTGGCTTCTCCCTGTTGCTGATCAGAGTGGCGCAGCGGTAGCGTGGATCTCCAGCCGACCATCCAGAGCCACATCCTTCCAGACCCCTTGTGAGTCTCTCGAGTTTTCCTTTTTAAACTCGTGAGTGCCCTTTTTTCTATTCATACTTGTACATTCCTTGTATACATGTATGTGGACACCCTTTTATACTGTTCATATATGTATATCTTTTGTATTCTCGCATTTGCGCATCGGTGATATAATATTATTGTAATATTGGATCACTTCTGGTGATAACTCTGTGATTGTATATATATGTGTTGGAATGTATAATGCACCATTTGCTTCCGTACTCTGATTCCTGTCTGTACTGATGCTTAGCGTATATACGGGAGGGTAGTTCTGACCTACGTATATACGTTGCAGTGACGTCCCCGTATCCGTGGAACCGGGCGTTACAGTAAGGTTCCTTCTTCGGCTAGGTATTCTCGAAGCAGTTGGATCTCATGGTGGGCAAGACATTAGAGAACAAATAGAAGAAAGTAGATACAAGATTAAAATAAGAATAAAAGAAACTAGAATAATACAAGAATAAAATAAAACAAGCCTTGATTCGATTATTAAACAATGGTGGAAAAATAACACTTACACCGACTGTCACCATCAGTACAAGCAGATCCCTTCCTCCATGAATACATCATCTCCTCTCAGCTTTTACAAAAAGAAAATAAAAAATATACAAAGGTGGAAAGAAAACCTAAAAACCCTAACTTTGGCCCTTGGCTCTTCTCTGGACGACTCTGTACGTTGCACTGCAGGGGATATTTATAGGTGCAGAAGGCTGAGGAGTCCTGGATGAACTTGCCCACGAAATCTGGGATTCTGGATCAACTAGATTGCCGCGGTTTTGCCGCGGTTCCGCGGCACTTTTGTGGCTTCTGGCCACGCGCTTTGGCGCGTGGCTTCGTCTGGTCCGTCCATGTGGGCTTTTGCTTCTGGAAGTGTGATCCTGGCTCTCCATCTTGGGATTTCGAGATAACTTAGTAATCAAGTTACCTTGATTTTGAATTCTCCCAATCTCTTTTAAACGAATTTCCTTCTCATCTTTGGCTTTTATGCACATCCTGCAAGAGTTTAGGGTTGGGTAGAATTCTATCCTTCCCTCATCTTTGATAATTGCAACTTTAGCCCTTGTGTAATTGCACTTTGACAATCTGATATTTGCACTTTGACTCTTGGGCTTCAAATATGGGCTTGGATCTGGGCTTTTGGGCTCTTTAAGCTTTATTTATTGTTAAAATAATAATTCGAGGCCTGCACACAATAAATTATAAATTATTAATAAATGTGCAGAATTAAATGAATAAATATGAAAATGTGATGGTAAATATGATGATAAAAATGCACTTTTCACTACCATCATCAGGGTCGCTCTACTGTTCTTAAAATTCATACCACGGAGATCTACACCCAGTTTGAAGGCGTTTGAGTCCAGTTGGGAGAAAAATGCAATTCTATAAAGTTCAGGGACTTGAATGTAATTTGAGACTAAATAACTTTTCTGTGTAATTTTATACTTATTTGAATACTTTTATATAAATAGGCCAAGACCTAGGCTATAAACACATTGCATAGCCTAGGGTTTTGAGGGGACTGCTTTTTGTTTGGCCGAAGTTTCTTTTGTTCAGAAAAATAATCATTTTTTTAGTCATTGTTAAACTTTGATTGAAATTCGCCCTCACTTCTGTTGCAGAATGCTTTGCATATCATTGTGATTGCTTTTCATTCTTCTGTTTTAGTGGGTGGCGAAGAAACGCAGAAGGCAACGACCTCGGTCACACGCCCGAGAAGACGTGCTCGTCTTCCTGTAGCAAGCAAACAAGAGGGCCCACGTTCCGCTACCTTGACCCCGTGTGCGCACTGTGGCTTCACCAGTGCGTAAGGCCAAGAGCCAACAGGGTCCATGCAATGTATTATTATCATTGCAATTTAGCACCAAGGTTTTCCTTTTTGCAGCAAGTAATCTTCAATCGCTTGCAAATTCATCAACGCAAAGCAAGCAACCACGCTTGTTTATCTCTTCATCTTTATACGTGAGTGCTTGAGTTGGGTCCGCAAGCTTTTCCAGTCCATAAGCAGAGGTGGATCCATTGGTTGGCTGGGCCGGGCTGTAGCCCAGCCCATTGTTTTATATATTGTCTTAAAATTTTTTTTCTCATATATTGCCTTAAATCCCCTTCTATTTTAGTTTTTTTTGGCAAATTTATTTCTGATTATACCCCTAATTTAGTGAAGAATATTGTTTTATTCTTTTGAAAAATTCATATAATTCATAAGCATAAGTTATAAAAAAGTTACAGCCCATCTCAATATTTATTCCTGGTTCCGCCTCTGTCCATAAGGACGCATGGGGTAGCCAGCCCAAGGAGAAAGGTCCACTCGGGCTTCTTTGATTGACACAAAAGAAGAGAGAGGGAGACGTGAGGAGCGTGGGGTCCATTTGGATTGGGCCGCGCAAGACCTGACTTGGTGGCGCCTGCAAGTACAACAAAGGTAATTTGTAGCAGAAATTGATCGGTTTATGGAATAGTTAGTTAATTTCCTTAGATGATGATTATTTAGTTTATTGATTTAATTAATTTAGTTATTGAATTACACGTAATTAATATTAATTATGCTTTGTTTATTAGAAAAGCTTATTAATAATTTTAGGATGCATAACTAATTTCTCTCTTAGGACTTAGGGGAGATGAATTTAGGCTAAATTCATTTGGTCACCATAAGATCTCCTGTCTAGGGTTGTACACTTACTACTTGACTCACACTTTTAGGAGATTATTTCTAGGACAACTGGATATTTGACAGGTTATGCATTTCTAGTTAATGATCCATGCTTAGGATTTTGTCGCTTTTTGATATTTAATTTAATTTGTCAAATTTATTCACCTTTGATGGAACATGTAACATGGATGATACCCTGTACTTAGATCTATTAATCATACTTAATTTGTCAGTTAGAAATAGAGATTTGGTGTGTACAACTAACTGGTATGGAGATCGACATTGACCACTTGATATTAGTTTAGGAGATTCGAACTTAGGTGCTTGACCTTCTCCTGATTGATTACACGTTCCAATTTGACATTTTAGTCGCAATCTTTTCACCCGATCTGCCTAATTAGTGCTAGAACAACAAAGAAATACCTTCCCATGTGGACCGACCCTCAAGTGCTGCAAACGGTCAACCGTGCACTTGCGGTAAATTAAAACAGGAGAGACAAAATCTCACCATCAAGTTTTTTGGCGCCGTTGCCGGGAAACGGTGTTTTCTTTAGTCTTAACACTTTTTACTGGATTGATTAAAAAATCATAAAATAAAAATTAAAAAAAATTAGTGTAGTTCTCCATCACACCACACATCACACTTCCCAATTCGGTGCCTGAAGCTGATATATGTTAGCTTGGACACGTGATTTAACAGGATGTCTAGTCAGTGTAGAATCAAGCGAGACTGAGATGACTGACCCTGTCCACCTATTGTCCTCATGGGCTGATGTTACTCACCTCGATCATCACATCCATTATGCACCAGATTAATGGAGGCCACTGGGAACAACTACAAATTGAAGCTGCAATACATAACGATGCTTCCTAAATTTTTCCGGCTGGAATCTGAAGATGCATATATGTTCATCAATGAGTTTGAGGAGGTCTGTGCAATGATGAAGATCCAGTAGTTAAGCAATGATGCAGTCAAGTTAAGATTCATCCCTTCTCACTCTGGGATAATGCGAAGAAGTGGCTATACAACCTGACAACTAATTCATCACCACATGTGCAGAGTTCGTTATAGTCTTTCTGGAGAAATTTTTTTCCCATGCACAAGACTGCAAAAATCCGAAGTGAAATTAATCAATTCAGACAACGAGACAAAGAACCCTTTTGGAGATACCTAGAAAGGTTTCAAAACCATCTAGCTTTGTAACAGTCCTATATACTAATTAACCTCAATTAACTTAGACATTAATATATTCATATCAGCCTATATGGCTTATCTCAATCCATATATATAAATCAAACTCAATAGTCAACCACGCAGTCGTAATAATATTCGGCTTGATATCGCCTACTTATCAGTTCCATAAAGTAGATAAGTTTACTATCAAGATTCACATTAAATATGTGCTCAAGAGTACTCCTCTTGGCATCCACAATATAACTCAGAACTACTATACCCAACTAACCATAGTCATTACAAACTATCTCATCTTTACATGAGATACATATATCTAACAAAAATAATACATGTTATAAGTACATATCGACTAAGATTATGAGCATGTACAACAATAACCTTCTAAACAATAACACATAAACTACATTTATAATACATTTAATTATAACGAACTTCTCCGCAAAATTGCCCAAAGTCTAAGCTGAGTCTCCATCTTGTCGCAACCTGAAAATATGAAATAGGGAGGGAGTAAGCTTGTCAGCTCAGTGAGTAGAGTCAAAAGAATATCAAGAGATGATAAATATAATCCATATGAAGCATGATGATCCCAGTGATAAGGTAAGTCTAGAAGAATGAGAGAGAGACAAGAAATTGATGATATTTCATAATATAATGACCAGGACAATAGTCTCTATAATCCCCAAGGATGGTTCGACACTGTTGTTGGTAAATTTTCTTTAACCTGAGTCCTTTTGTTTTCATTCTACATATATAGGGTCTATGAATTCAATAAAGTCTTTTCTCAATAACTTATAGATTAGCCTCGAATTTATCTTATGTAGTCGCTATCACGTGCATATCTCGTATATCATGCATGGAGTGCGCTAACCACGATCATACCTCATAAATGAAGTTGATCCATTCATATAATATAATTTTCGCAAATGTACTTGCATGCCACATAATCATATTACATATATGTATACACGTATCTCATATGCTACACACGATGGTACACCAACCACACTAACTAAATCATATTACATATATACTCGATCACTTATAGTTTATTTTTATGTTTATCTTGTGTATACAAAACACGTGCTACACAAGCATGCAAGTTCGATACTACATAACATTCATGCACTTGCTGCTATACCCCACACCATCAAGTTCATACAATTTCAAGTGTTTACCCATAATGGGGATCGATTTACTAAAGAGGCACATACTAAGTCACTAGGTTAAGTATCGATATATGATTTGCGATGTAAATTCATAGCCTATTCACTTGAGTATTATATATTTAGTATACAATATAAATTGTATGATCATCACCCGTACACAACATCAATATATGATTCCATATACAAACAAGATCAATCAATCATCACGAAAATAATCATTACTACTTGGCCTTATATGCAAACATGAGCACTTCATTTTCAACAACATATATCATTTGAGCACACGCCCTATCCGTCACGATGGATGAAAGTATATTATCCGGGCACACCCCCTGTCCGCCACGAATTCTATATAGTTAACACTCCATTGCATACTTCACCATATACTTTATCATGTACTCCATCATAACTCTATCATATCACAACATATCAATATATAATATATTCATACACTTGTCATCAAGTATATTAATCAATAAACAATCATCAATCAAGTTACCATTATCTCTGGTTCTATGATATATCACAAAGTATTGTGTACAATTCCACACACACATTCACATCCATAGTAATCAGGTAATAAATCATAATTAGCATATATCGATTATTACTATTTGTCCATTAATTGCTAACTGTATCTCAGTTCATACTTACTTATACTTAATTATTCGTACTCAGGCACCAACCCACCTGATATCCTACAACCGTATATGCAGGTGATTCAATGAAGATCTCGTATTCCTTTTTAATCTAATAAGATTGAAGTTAGAACACCCACCAGTTATGTGATACATCACTAGGTTCTCTGTTGACCTAATGGCTTAGTAAGGATTAGTAATTCTCAAGTTTTCTCATAATTCTTTTACATGATATAATAAATAATACAACACTTACTTAACCATTCAATTCATATAAAGTTTTCTTTTACACCGTTAGAAACGGTTCTCAAGTTTTATGATCATAACCATGTCAAATCAATGATCACTATGTATGGATTAAATTGGTAAGATCGGTTTACATATAATCAATTTAGTGTACTCGGCATTTGATATTCTAAGTTGTGATCTTAGCCACACAACAACTTAGTAATAATCTATCACATATGAAATCTGTGTCCATGTAATTCAAGTCCGTGTTACGTGCCAATTTTGTTGACCCGAGGCCCATCACCCTAGTTTTGATAATGATTACTTATGTAGTTATAGTTTGCTAATAATCTTGTGTTTAAATAGTTTCAGTGATTGACCAAGAAATTAGTAGGTGTTTAGCTTCAACAAAGGAGTTTTGAGGCTAACACATGTGGATTCAAGAGCTCGCGCGTCAAGATCGCATCTAGCACTTGGTTAGAGTCAGATCGTTGGATCGCTTTTGAATCGAGTCGGCTTGGAGATAAGAAGACTTCGTTTGTGTTTAGTTTAATATGTTTAGATCTTGTATAAAGGTAGATAGTGTTGATATGCTCAAGTTCACATACACACACAAATTTAAAGTTTATTGGTTTTGGTTTTTCGGTTTAAACGTTTTGGATTTCAAGTCAAAAGCATAAATATATATCTTATATGTATATTGGATTATATAGGTGTAGCCTCTATAGAAGAGAAGATGAGAGAAAAGCACCTACGATGGTTTGGTCATGTGCGACGTAGACCTACCGATGCGCCAGTCCGGCGAGTTAAGCATATTAATTTAGAGCAAGTTAAAGAGCGCAGGGGAGACTGAAAAAAACATGGATGGAGGTAATACAACAAGATATGGAGGCTAAAGGTCTTAGTGAAGGCATATTGCTCGATAGGAATGAGTGAAGAAAGTTGATCAATGTGCCCGATTTTGCGTAATTCTCTTTTGGTTCACGTAGCCTACCCCAAATACTTGGGACAAATGGCTTAGTTGTTTTTCTTGTTGTATATTGGATTCTATCCATATACAATATGCTTCAAATTTGTTTTCAATATCATGTTTTTGTATTTACTTGAGTTTTGGAGAAAAATCGGATTTCCAGTTCAAAGTTTAGTTTTTGGAAAATACCAATTTTGTTTAAATGCTAAATTTCAATATCACAAAATGGTTCAAAATGTTTATAATATGTGTTGAATTTTGGTCACACATATTTGTATTTCAAAGATCTTATAAGAACTTAATTTTGTGAAATTTATGTGATTTATGGGATTTAATTGATAGTAAAAAATCAAGTTTTAATCCCTATTATTATTTGACCAGGCTGTCTGCCAGTCGACTGGACGGTCGCCGAGGCAGAAATCGGTCGACCGGTCCGGTCGACCGATGTGTACAAACGTGCACAGCCTATTTGGCTAGTGGGCCGGTCGACTTGGCGGTAGACCGTCTAGAGAGCTCTACTCTCTGGATCTGTCCCCGGTCGACAGGGCGGAGAGGACTGCTCTCTGATTCTGGCCCCGGTCGACCGGTGGCTCATGGTCAGAAAAATGACTGTTGGCCGGTCGACCAGGCGGTCGACCAGAAGGACAATTTTGCCCTTTCCAGACTGCCAACGGGCAGATTTTTGAGAGGCTATATATATGCCTTCTCTTGACTGATTTCACCAAGATTTAAGAAGAGAAAAATTTCTATCTTTCAAGTGTTTTTCAACAAGAGTTTTTGTGGTTGAAGGTTTAATTTTTATTTGTTTTAAAGGGTTGAAAAAATTAAAGAAAAAGAGAAGTCTTTGGGAATTATTTGTGTTGTTCATTTCTATTTTATCCTAGAAGTTTTCCCAAGTATTTTCTTTGTAATTTTGATTTTCAAACTCTTTATATTCTCACACTTGAGCTATCTATCTATCCTATCTATTAGGATCTTGTTTTGTGAGAAAAAGTTATTTGTGATCTTTGTGATACCAAGAGTTGTAACCTTTCCTTTGCTTTGGTTTGTGCGCCTTGTTCTCTCTAAGTGTGAGGAGGTTGTGCATTGGGTTGTGGCTATCCCTCTAAGTATAGAGGTGATTGTGGTTGGTTTGGCTTGGTGCCTTATCCCTCTAGTGAGAGGTGATTGCTGTTGTGCCTTACCTCCTATGTAGAGGTTGTGTTTGTTGAAGAGAGGATAGTGTACTTCTAGTTTGTATTACCCAAATCCTCTGTAACACCCCGCTCCCGGAATACGTACTTAGTCGCATATTCGTATTTTCTGATCATATTTTTTTGATTTACTTCCTGTATTTGTTTTGTATTATGAATTATTTATATGATCGTTTTGCCTTGGATCTGGATTCGTGAACTCGGAGTCAGCCCTAGTCTGAATCGGGAACCCGATCCTAGTGAATTGCTCAATTTGGTCTTTTCGCTATTCCGATTTGACCGATTTCAGTTTTAAACATCGTTTCCAATATTTTAGATTTTCTATGATTTTCTGGAATTTTCTGAATTAAGTTAAAAATCTTCAAAACCGGGGCGACCAATACCACTGACCGATTCTCGGATTTTTAATTTACAAACGGAGTTGAATTTCAAGAAACGTCTTTCCTATAACTTCTAAAATCACATTTTCTATCTAAATACATTTTCTGGGATTTTTTCTAAATTTATCGAAATTCCACTAGATTTGGTGTCGGCCAGTATCACTGGTTGATTCCAAGAATTTTAGTTTACAATTGGAATCAAATTTCTGAATTCCGCTTTCATATTACTTCTTAAAATATATTTTCTCCTTTTAGGAATTTTCTGAGATTTTTCAGATTTTATCAAAATCCGGCCGACCCGTGTAGACCGGTATTGACGGTTGACTTCAGGATTTTTATTTTAAAAATGAGATTGAATTTTTGAAAACCGATTTCACAAAAAATCTTTATATAATATTATTTTTTGAGAATTTTTGGGAAGCTTTTCAAGCTACTTTATTTTTTGGACTTTTTCGGAGTTTTCGGTGTTTTCCTGATACCGGAATATTATCCAGATATTCTAATTTTCTCTTTTCTCTCTCCTTGCTAGACGCGAGTTTCACAACCTGAATTCTGCATTTAATGCAGGCATGCTCCCCATACTGCATTTAATGCTTGTCCTGCAAAATCAACTCTGAATCTTATCAACATGCCTTTTTTGTCTTTTCTGGCAAACACAAAACTCGCGTTTATCCTCCTGGACGCAGATTTTTCTCCGCGTCCAGTTCATTTGGCCTGGACGCAGCCATTCTTTGATGAGATGCAGGTCTCATTTTATTTGGTGAGATGACAATATTATATTATAATCTTTCCCCCTTATATATACACCCCCATTTTTCCCCCTTCTCTTTCATTCATCCTTTTCCTTTCCTTCTCTTTCCAGAGGACGCACCAGCAGCCAAAGAGCCTCTTGCTCCCTTCTTTAGCCAGCCCATCTCCACCTTCTCCACCTCCGTTTCCACCACCAACACCACCACTTCTTTCTCCTCCATCTCCTCCTCCATTCCAACAACAAACCACAACCACAACACCACCTCCACCATCTCCTTCTTCCTCTTCTTTTCCACCAAATAACCCATTTCCACCACCACTTTCTCCACCATCTCCACCACCATATACTCCATCTTGGCCACCAACGACTATACCATCTTCCTCTCCTCGTCGTGCTCTTTCCCACGAGCTATTGCATCGCTCTCCGAAACTCCTTTTGCAAAACTCTAATTTTTCATTTTCAACTACACTTGCACTCCACCATTGATTTGGGCTTGGAACTTTGGCCACCTTTTCTGCCATCTGCTATTTTCCCCGCGTCTGTTATTCCCGCGACGCGACTCCCGCGTCTGCGACCCCCGCGTCTCACTCTCAAACTCGCGTCCCCCTGTACATACTTTCTCTCCTGTACACACTCTCTCTCCATGTACTTCTCTCTCTAGTTCTCTCTTTCTCTCTCCTCTTCTACATAATACGATCTTTGCTTTATTGAACGCGTTTACGTGTTGATTTCCTGAATTCTGGAGATCGGAGATTTCACATATTTCCCGTATTTAGGCGAGTGTCCTCGCCTCCATTCGATTTTCCCCTTTTATCGGATCAACTTATATTTGCATTAGTATCACTTGGCAACTGATGTGTTATTATTTATCATGCTACTGCTGGACACCTGCTTCTGTTATGTTATCTCCTATCACTTGGTCCTTGTTATGACATGACTTACTACCTGTCACCTGCCTGATCACTTGTCATTGGCATGTTGAAACATTATACCTGTTATGATTAACTCTCTACCCATGATTATCACATTACGGGAATATAGTACTTGATCTCTTGTTATGAACTCCCGTTATGCTTGTTATGTACTCCTGTTTATGACCAGTTTTGATCCTACTCATTCCCGAAATCTGATAATATTGTTAATAGCTATAAAAAGGATAACTTGCACAGGGAATGGGAGGAAGTGATGATGCCGGTATGATGCCTTGCTTATAGTTGTTGACACTTAAAAAAGACAAGATTCTCATTGGTCCGAACGATGTCTAAACTTGTTGACATTTACAAAAGACAAGGGACAGACGAGCTGAAGACCAGTTTTTCACCCAACTCCAAGGGACAAGGAAGCGGTTTGGACTCCACTGATCCAGCAAGCAGAACAGTGAACCCGGATTGTTTCTAAACAGACCTCAGCAGGTCTAAAATGCTAGCATTTAGCATTACATTAGCCCAAGGAGATAGCCTCGCTTGAGAGGCTAACATCATCCAGAGCATCGCCAGGAAGCTAACTGACAGCTTCGCCGAAAAGCCTCTTTTCGGACTTCGTCAGGAATTGCCTCTAGCTCCGCTATGAGCTTCAAAGCGGGCAGCTCCGCCATCAGCCTGCTATAGTCAACCTTTGACCAATCAAAACTCCTGATAAGATCGGATTCAATCTAATAAAATCCAATCAGGATTCAAATATGGCAGGTGATTGCCACAATCTCTTGACTCTCTTGAAACGAGTAAGTGGATCAAGGAGAATCTCCTAACAATATGGAAAGGATCATAACACATCGGAAAGATCAACCGACTTGCCATTTTCTAGCTCCGCGGAAGCTATTATAGCCTCGCAGCAAGGCTACTTTCCAGATTCAAACAGATTCGGTTCAATCTGTTTCTATATCTTCAAAGGGGACGATTATACCCTTACTTTCCCTATAAATAGCCCATCAGGGGCACAAGGAAAAAAAAAGAATCGCAGGGCACAGGAGAGAGAGGACTCCACAAGCAGAGACTTCTTCATAACGCATCGTGCGTTTTCTAATTCAGAGACCTTCCAAGAGAATACTTCTCTTTTCAGGGTGGCGATACCCTAACAACCTCTTTTCCTCAAGGAATCTCCGGAACCAGGCGAGAAGGAATTCCTCACAGAAGTGGTTTTGAGAAGTAGTCAGAGGGTTCTACACCAATCTCTATCTCTGATTCCCGGAACCAGGCGAGAAGGGAATCTCATCGCTCGCATCGTCAAAGGGACAAAGTGGTCGCGCGCTGACCAGACTCCTATCGGCACACTTCTCCAGAATCTCTGAGGAGATCTACTTGTAATCTTTTTAAGAATACTTGTAATTTAGCTCCTCAAACTTTTTATTTGTAAGTTTTCCCCCTTTGCAAACATAATGGAAAACAAGATGGCGACTCCGCTGGGGAAGGTATTCTCCTCTGCTGAGAATCAAGTGTCGCAATGCGACGAACAGACCTTCGGGTCTATCTCTGAATTCAGAAAAGCCGGGTGCAGCCAGATCTTCTCTGGCTAAATCTTCAAGCAAAGTCTCTGCGGAGACGGAAAAGGTTCTCTGCAAACCTGCCGCAGTTCTCTGGCGCAAAAGGAAACATGCCCGCGGCCCAGATCCTGCACTTTTGAGAACCTTGTTATCCAGATCGATCAAGGAAGATTTAAAGAAGTCCTCTCTGGGGGTGGCCTGATGCTTCGGGCACGGAAGCACGGGAAGGTCTTCATGACCAAGGTTTCAAATCAGAAACCAGAGGCAGAATTTTGCCAACACCCCGCAGCCCCGCTTGTGACTATTCAGGTTCCTTGCGAACCTATGCATCCTCTGCCAAAACGGATATGGAGGCCTAAACAGAGGTCCTCTGCTGAAACTTCAGGCGTAGCCACGCCAGATCCGCGCCTCTCTTATGAAGAAAAAGGCAAGATGCCCGCCTGCGCCAACAATGCTGCCAACCATAAAGTCAAGACGGCGATCATACCGTCGCCTAGAGCAGCAATGCCTACTGCTAGCCCTGTCCTCACAAGCAAGGCTATTGTACCTCGGCATACTCATCGGGTTTACAGCCGCGAGGCTAGAACCAGAGCACTATGCGGTGCTGATCCTTTCCGCAGGAATAAGGGGAACGATGCGTTGTCCCATATACCAGATTGTTCAGGCCCCTACGGGCCGACCTGCGAGAATTCTTGGCGGACAAGCGGAGATTGAAGCATTTCCAGACTACTTCCTCCTGTCTTCGACGATGTGACTGCCAATTGGTGATGGTCCATTCTATGCAGTGTCGGTTACGACCGACCTCGCCACTGCTCCATATCGGCGATCAGTCTTTGATCGACTGTCTGCGCGCGTCCCGATGAGGCATCCCAAAAGGAGCGGGCCACCGATCCAGCCTCTGCATCCGTCAACATGACCGGAAGGGGGCGAGAGCTGCGCGGAAGAAGTCAAGCCTCTGACGAACCCCTTTCGGCTCCCCAGATCCAGATTATAGCCCGGGCTTAGGTGAAGTCTTGGTGCGCGAAGAAGGTGTTTTCCGAAGCACCAGATCCAGGGTGGCGATACCCTATAATTATGAGCAGCCTTCCTCCTCGACGGTCCCAACCGTGCCACAACTCAGGCGTCACCCCAATCATCTGATGGAGAAGATGAAGACAGCGGGTATGCCTCTTCAGCAACAGTCAGTTCGGTGCGAACGGACAAAGCATCGGTCAATATGGCCGAGAACGCCAATGACGACCTTCGTCGGCGTTTGGAAGCTCAGGAGCAGACCTCTAGAACTCAGCAAGAGGCCCTGGACAATATTCAACAGATGCTCGCTCAGCTCCTCAGCAACCGGAATGATGATACCGGGAGTAATCATGACGAGGAGGGACATCTCAGCAATGATCCGCCCAAGACGGAGAGAACCCAGGGAGGCTCTTCCCTGGATGCCGAAGTCCTTAAAGGCCTTCAAGCTCAAATTTCATCCCTAGCTCAGAAGGATGAATTGAAGAAAGTGGGGGTAGTCCGTCCTTACCCACTGGAATGGGATTCGGTGCCATATCCGCCAAAGTTCAAACCACCAACGTTGCATACGTATGATGGTAAGAAGCTCGCCCAATCAGCACATCTACTATTTCCGGTCCCAGACCGGTAATGTTCTAAGCAACGACGCCATCATGGCTAGGTTGTTCATCGGCACCTTGAAAGGGGTGGCATTCGACTGGTTCCGAAGCCTTCCTCAGGGCTCTATCAATTCCTGGATCGACCTGGAAACTCGGTTCCTCTCTCGCTTCTATGAGGATGACACCGAAGTGACCATGGACAAGCTCCTTTCCACTGTGCAGAGGAAAGGCGAATCTGTCCGTGAATACATTGAGCGGTTCAGAAATCTATCTCTCTGATGTGCCCCAGCAGGGATGCCTTTACCCATGCTTTTACAAACATGCAGACATAACTTCTCGGATCAAGTAGAAGTTCGCATGGGGGCTGTCAAGGCCCACACTTGGAAGGAACTGGTCGAACAAGCTGAGATAGCCGAAAAATCGGCTAAAAAGTTCGAGTCATCCGCCCCTAGAAGCAAATGGGGCGCGAACAACAAAGGGCGCAGCGATCTCCCGTAATCTTCCCAAGCTAAAGGGAAGGAAATTATGTCCGTCGAGCTGACCGGGGACATGCAGTCAAAGGCCAAGAAGAGCAGCTTCAACAATCAGGAGCCCAAGTTCCCTCCTAAACAGTACTCCTTCAGAGACGACCAGGTGGTCACGATATTCCATCTGCTTCACAAAGGGAATAAGATGAAGTTGCCAGATGCTCGATGCCCTGATGAGATAGGGCGCACAAACGACCCTAAGTACTGCCTCTACCACAGGATGATCCACCCCTACTGACAAATGCTATGTTCTCAAGGATAGAATTCAAGCCTTGGTCGACGCCGGAGTCCTCACACTGAAGACGGAACAGAAGAAAGTCACTGCCAACATGGTGACTCTTGAGTTCGGCACTGCCCAGAAGGTCACAGTTCCCGACGGGACCTATTCAGCCCGGCGCCACGGCTAGAAGTCAAGCATCCTTCAGCCATGACTCAATACAACAAGGGTCTCGTCCCTTTGACATTGGAGACAGGGGAAGTTATGTGGATACACCCTGACCTCGTCCAAGACGTACAGCGGACGTCGAAGGACTCCAGCAAAAAGGGCAAGTCCTGCAATGTCATCTCTGTCCTGCCAGATGATGGTAATCTTACTTCGGCTTCCCTCAGCGATTCAGAAGAAGAGAAGCATGCCTGTACAGCGCAGGCAGATGCGCCTCAACAGATGGGCACCCGGTCTGGAAAGTCATACTTAAGGCAGTATGACAGTCTACTGACGAGATACAACAGCAAACGACGTCAGTACCAATGCCGGCATCCACTCCAGTCCTGACCAAAGGGAAGGAGAAGCCTAAGGAAGTGCGGTTCGACCATGTGTTGAAGAAACCGCCAGGCCAAGGGTTAGCCACGCCCTTTCGCTTTGATATATTGGCCCACTTAGCCAATATCCCGGCTCGTATCACAATACACGAGCTTCTTCGTCTCTCTAAAGAGACAAGAGAGGCACTCAGAGATGCGCTAGCCAACTCAGAGTCCTTTTCTGACATACATGCCTGAGATTCCTAGTGATGAGATGCGGCTTTCCTGCTCAGAGTGCCATCACGCACAGTCAAAGGTACCTGCCATTACCTTCACGGCGGAAGATATGCTTCTCAAAGACAACAAGCATGATCGACCTCTGTACTATACCGGATATATCGGTTCCACATGCATTGAAAGAATACAAGTAGATCCGGGGTCTGCGCTCAGCATCATCCCCAAAAGGCTCCTCTACTTCCTTGGCATACCACTGTACAGGTTGTCCGCAACCACCACTACAATATATGGTTTCAACGCCGGGAGCAGCCATCCGCTTGGAAAGATTCGGCTTCGCTGCAGAATCGGAAGCCTGAAGTCAGAAGTGACATGCTATGTCATTGACGCGGACACATCATACACCTGCTACTGGGACGACCATGGATCCATGCCAACTGGATCGTTCCATCCACTCTCCATCAGTGCTTCAAGTATGTTGAGGATGATGCGACGGTACGAACTGTCTTCGCTGAGAAACAGCCCTTCAAGGGGGTGGAAAACTATTTCACAGATGCTCTCCTATATCAAGAGGCTAGTGGAACGCCGGGAGAACCATTGCCAGACAGTGATGAAAGTGGCAATGAGGCGGATTCAGAATCCGAAACGGGCATGCCGGCCATTCTGATTGGCGAGCCAATTGTAGCATGCTTTAATGATCCCCGATGTAAGATCCCTTCTGATGAGGAAGGCGAATGGATAATTAATGATAATATTTCTTTTGATTATCCTGCGAGCATCGAGTCGATCAAATCCATTATGGATGGCTCTCTTCATATGCCCGTACATAAGTCGAGTGTGGCTAGTACATCCGTGGAAGCCATAGAAGGGGCCACGCTGGTAGTCCCTCCGTCCAAGCAAGGTCAGTCGCCGATAATCTTCGGCAGAGCCGGCCAGGGAGATTCTCAACTACAGACTCAAGCTCAGAGTCGGATGCTCCACAGTTCTTTCATTACGCGCCATCAGCGCGCCATATATGAAGAAGATGGGTTACAACCTGAAGCAGGGAGCGGGCCTAAACTTCGGAAAAGGAAGACGCGGCTTGATGCGTAACTCCGTCCCAAGAGGGAAACCTGCAAATTACTATGATAGTACGCGCAGGGGTTGGGTTTGTTACAACCCCACATCATCAACAACGGTTCAGGACAAAAGCGATGGATCGATCCCTCACAGTCGGCCTCATCCTCCGAATGGACTCTAATGTCAGCATAGGAGGGATATTCGAAAGCCTCATGACTTCAAGCAGTCAGTTGGAACCCGCAGAGGTTGCCGATGAGGAATCATGGGCCCAGCAATTAAGTCTCCAATGGGAAAAGCGGTTCGAGCTGCGCGAGCCACCTACCGAAGACAAGGTGATCCAGGTTAACTTGGGTAGTCAAGATCACCCCAAACCGATTTTCATAAGTGAAAGCCTATCACTTATCGAAAAGGAAGAATTGATAATGCTCATAAGAGTATATAGATGTTTTCGCCTGGAGCTATGAAGACATGCCCGGACTTGATCCACAGGTCGCTATGCACCGTCTAAACATCAAGCCCGACGTTAAGCCAGTCAAGCAGCAACAACGTCGGTTCCGCCCAAACATCATGGAGGCTATTGAAGCCGAAGTTCATAAGCTCATTGCTTGTGGCTTCATCCGGGAGGAAACATCCAGATTGGGTGGCTAACATAGTCCCCGTCCTCAAGAAGAATGGGAAAATATGAATCTGCATCGACTACCGTGATCTCAATACGGCCTGTCCCCAAAGATGAATTCCCATTGCCGATCACCGATGTCATGATCGACAACACATGCGGATTCGAGAGGATGTCTTTCATGGACGGCTTCTCAGGGTACAACCAGGTCAAGATGTATCCTGATGACGAGAAGCATACTTCTTTCCCGAACGCCATTGGGGTATACTGCTACACTGTAATGCCCTTCGGACTGAAGAACGCCGGAGCAACCTACCAGCGGGCAATGAGCATGATCTTCCGCGACCATCTCCGGAAGACGGTGGAGTGTTATGTTGACGACATTGCCGTCAAAAGCCGCAGCAAAAATGAACATCTTCGCGATCTGAGAACGATGTTCGACATAATGCGGGCTCATCAGCTGAAAATGAACCCGACAAAATCCTTCTTGGGAGTGTCCAGCGGCAAATTCCTTGGGTTCATTGTCACATCAAAAGGGATCCATCTGGACCCAAACAAGTCAAGCCATACAGGACATGCATCCACCAAGGAACCTCAAAGAGCTTCGAGGCTTGCAAGGCAGATTAGCCTACATCAGAAGATTCATAGCAAATCTTTCGGGCCGTTGCCAGCCCTTTACCCGTCTCATGAAAAAGGGTACTGCCTTCATATGGGACCAAGCCTGTCAAAAGCTTATGAAGACATTAAGAGGTATCTCACAACCCTCCGGTCTTAGTGGCCCCTACATCAGGGAAACCATTCTTGCTTTATGTAAAAGCTCTGGACTATTCCCTCGCGCTCTCCTCGCCAGAAAGGACGACAATGGCCATGAGCAAGCCTTTATTATCTCAGCAGGACTCTCATAGGAGCGGAATCTCGCTACAATCCTATTGAGAAAGAGTGTTTAGCTCTCGTCTTCGCTGTCCAGAAGACTCGACATTATTTGGTTGGCCAAACCATACATGTCATCTCCAGGGTGAACCCTTTACGTCTTCTCATGACGAAGCCAGGGTCGTTGAACTCAAGATTGGCTAAATGGGCACTGCTATTGTCCCAATACGACATAACCTTTACCCCTCAAAAGGCGGTTAAAGGTCAAGCCCTTGCAGAGTTCTTGGCTGCGCATCCAGTTCCGGAACATTCAAAACTTCACGAAGACATCCCTGATGAGGTCTTCGAGTCTTAATGCAACCTCAGCAGAGGAAGTGTGGCAGATGTTCTTCGACGGAGCATCGCGGATGGGCCCTAAAGGCAAAGATTATTGCCGGAGTGGGGTTGTGTTCATCTC
>JAVJIF010034024.1:0-161129 GCA_038442645.1 Agave tequilana | reverse complement strand
TTTGTTGACACTTAAAAAAGACAAGATTCTCATTGGTCCGAACGATGTCTAAACTTGTTGACATTTACAAAAGACAAGGGACAGACGAGCTGAAGACCAGTTTTTCACCCAACTCCAAGGGACAAGGAAGCGGTTTGGACTCCACTGATCCAGCAAGCAGAACAGTGAACCCGGATTGTTTCTAAACAGACCTCAGCAGGTCTAAAATGCTAGCATTTAGCATTACATTAGCCCAAGGAGATAGCCTTGTTTGAGAGGCTAACATCATCCAGAGCATCGCCAGGAAGCTAACTGACAGCTTCGCCGAAAAGCCTCTTTTCGGACTTCGTCAGGAATTGCCTCTAGCTCCGCTATGAGCTTCAAAGCGGGCAGCTCCGCCATCAGCCTGCTATGGTCAACCTTTGACTAATCAAAACTCCTGATAAGATCGGATTCAATCTAATCAAATCCAATCGGGATTCAAATATGGCAGGTGATTGCCGCAATCTCTTGACTCTCTTGAAACGAGTAAGAGGATCAGGGAGAATCTCCTAACAATATGGAAAGGATCAAAACAGATCAACCGACTTGCCATTTTCTAGCTCCGCAGAAGCTATCCTAGCCTCGCAGCAAGGCTACTTTCCAGATTCAAACAGATTCGGTTCAATCTGTTTCTATATCTTCAAAGGGGACGATTATACCCTTACTTTCCCTATAAATAGCCCATCAGGGGCACAAGGAAAAGGATGGCAGGGCACAGGAGAGAGAGGACTCCACAAGCAGAGACTTCTTCATAACGCATCGTGCGTTCTCTAATTCAGAGACCTTCCAAGAGAAATACTTCTCTTTTCAGGGTGGCGATACCCTAACAACCTCTTTTCCTCAAGGAATCTCCGGAACCAGGCGAGAAGGAATTCCTCACAGAAGTGGTTTTTGAGAAGTAGTCAGAGGGTTCTACCAATCCTCTATTCTCTGATTCCCGGAACCAGGCGAGAAGGGAATCTCATCGCTCGCATCGTCAAAGGGACAAAGTGGTCGCGCGCTGACCAGACTCCTATCGGCACACTTCTCCAGAATCTCTGAGGAGATCTACTTGTAATCTTTTTAAGAATACTTGTAATTTAGCTCCTCAAACTTTTTATTTGTAAGTTTTCCCCCTTTGCAAACATAATGGAAAACAAGATGGCGACTCCGCTGGGGACTGTATTCTCCTCTGCTGAGAATCAAGTGTCGCAATGCGACGAACAGACCTTCGGGTCTATCTCTGAATTCAGAAAAGCCGGTGCAGCCAGATCTTCTCTGGCTAAATCTTCAAGCAAAGTCTCTGCGGAGACGGAAAAGGTTCTCTGCAAACCTGCCGCAGTTCTCTGGCGCAACAAGGAAACATGCCCGCGGCCCAGACCCTGCACTTTTGAGAACCTTGTTATCCAGATCGATCAAGGAAGATTTAAAGAAGTCCTCTCTGGGGGTGGCCTGATGCTTCGAGCACGGAAGCACGGGAAGGTCTTCATGACCAAGGTTTCAAATCAGAAACCAGAGGCAGAATTTTGCCAACACCCCGCAGCCCCGCTTGTGGCTATTCAGGTTCCTTGCGAACCTATGCATCCTCTGCCAAAACGGATATGGAGGCCTAAACAGAGGTCCTCTGCTGGAACTTCAGGCGTAGCCGCGCCAGATCCGCGCCTCTCTTATGAAGAAAAAGGCAAGATGTCCGCCTGCGCCAACAATGCTGCCAACCATAAAGTCAAGACGGCGATCATACCGTCGCCTAGAGCAGCAATGCCTACTGCTAGCCCTGTCCTCACAAGCAAGGCTATTGTACCTCGGCATACTCATCGGGTTTACAGCCGCGAGGCTAGAACCAGAGCACTATGCGGTGCTGATCCTTTCCGCATGAATAAGGGGAACGATGCGTTGTCCCATATACCAGATGGTTCAGGCCCCTACAGGGCCGACCTGCGAGAATTCTTGGCGGACAAGCGGAGATTGAAGCATTTCCAGACTACTTCCTCCTGTCTTCGACGATGTGACTGCCAATTGGTGATGGTCCATTCTATGCAGTGTCGGTTACGACCGACCCTCGCCACTGCTCCATATCGGCGATCAGTCTTTGATCGACTGTCTGCGCGCGTCCCGATGAGGCATCCCAAAAGGAGCGGGCCACCGGATCCAGCCTCTGCATCCGTCAACATGACCGGAAGGGGGCGAGAGCTGCGCGGAAGAAGTCAAGCCCCTGACGACACCCCTTTCGGCTCCCCAGATCCAGATTATAGCCCGGGCTTAGGTGAAGTCTTGGTGCGCGAAGAAGGTGTTTTCCGAAGCACCAGATCCAGGGTGGCGATACCCTATAATTATGAGCAGCCTTCCTCCTCGACGGACCCAACCGTGCCACAACTCAGGCGGTCACCCCAATCATCCGATGGAGAAGATGAAGACAGCGGGTATGCCTCTTCAGCAACAGTCAGTTCGGTGCGAACGGACAAAGCATCGGTCAATATGGCCGAGAACGCCAATGACGACCTTCGTCGGCGTTTGGAAGCTCAGGAGCAGACCTCTAGAACTCAGCAAGAGGCCCTGGACAATATTCAACAGATGCTCGCTCAGCTCCTCAGCAACCGGAATGATGATACCGGGAGTAATCATGACGAGGAGGGACATCTCAGCAATGATCCGCCCAAGACGGAGAGAACCCAGGGAGCCTCTTCCCTGGATGCCGAAGTCCTTAAAGGCCTTCAAGCTCAAATTTCATCCCTAGCTCAGAAGGATGAATTGAAGAAAGTGGGGGTAGTCCGTCCTTACCCACTGGAATGGGATTCGGTGTCATATCCGCCAAAGTTCAAACCACCAACGTTGCATACGTATGATGGTAAGAGCTCGCCCAATCAGCACATCTACTATTTCCGGTCCCAGACCGGTAATGTTCTAAGCAACGACGCCATCATGGCTAGGTTGTTCATCGGCACCTTGAAAGGGGTGGCATTTGACTGGTTCCGAAGCCTTCCTCAGGGCTCTATCAATTCCTGGATCGACCTGGAAACTCGGTTCCTCTCTCGCTTCTATGAGGATGACACCGAAGTGACCATGGACAAGCTCCTTTCCACTGTGCAGAGGAAAGGCGAATCTGTCCGTGAATACATTGAGCGGTTCAGAAATCTATCTCTGATGTGCCCAGCAGGGATGCCTTTACCCATGCTTTTACAAACATGCAGACATAACTTCTCGGATCAAGTAGAAGTTCGCATGGGGGCTGTCAAGGCCCACACTTGGAAGGAACTGGTCGAACAAGCTGAGATAGCCGAAAAATCGGCTAAAAAGTTCGAGTCATCCGCCCCTAGAAGCAAATGGGGCGCGAACAACAAAGGGCGCAGCGATCTCCCGCAGTCTTCCCAAGCTAAAGGAAGGAAATTATGTCCGTCGAGCTGACCGGGGACATGCAGTCAAAGGCCAAGAAGAGCAGCTTCAACAATCAGGAGCCCAAGTTCCCTCCTAAACAGTACTCCTTCAGAGACGACCAGGTGGTCACGATATTCCATCTGCTCCACAAAGGGAATAAGATGAAGTTGCCAGATGCTCGACGCCCTGATGAGATAGGGCGCACAAACGACCCTAAGTACTGCCTCTACCACAGGATGATCCACCATCCTACTGACAAGTGCTATGTTCTCAAGGATAGAATTCAAGCCTTGGTCGACGCCGGAGTCCTCACATTGAAGACGGAACAGAAGAAAGTCACTGCCAACATGGTGACTCTTCAGTTCGGCACTGCCCAGAAGGTCACAGTTCCCGACGGGACCTATTCAGCCCCGGCGCCACGGCTAGAAGTCAAGCATCCTTCAGCCATGACTCAATACAACAAGGGTCTCGTCCCTTTGACATTGGAGACAGGGGAAGTTATGTGGATACACCCTGACCTCGTCCAAGACGTACAGCGGACGTCGAAAGACTCCAGCAAAAAGGGCAAGTCCTGCAATGTCATCTCTGTCCTGCCAGATGATGGTAATCTTACTTCGGCTTCCCTCAGCGATTCAGAAGAAGAGAAGCATGCTTGTACAGCGCAGGCAGATGCGCCTCAACAGATGGGCACCCGGTCTAGAAAGTCATACTTAAGGCAGTATGACAAGTCTACTGACGAGATACAACAGCAAACGACGTCAGTACCAATGCCGGCATCCACTCCAGTCCTGACCAAGGGAAGGAGAAGCCTAAGGAAGTGCGGTTCGACCATGTGTTGAAGAAACCGCCAGGCCAAGGGTTAGGCACGCCCTTTCGCTTTGATATATTGGCCCACTTAGCCAATATCCCGGCTCGTATCACAATACACGAGCTTCTTCGTCTCTCTAAAGAGACAAGAGAGGCACTCAGAGATGCGCTAGCCAACTCAGAGTCCTTTCTGACATACATGCCTGAGATTCCTAGTGATGAGATGCGGCTTTCCTGCTCAGAGTGCCATCACGCACAGTCAAAGGTACCTGCCATTACCTTCACGGCGGAAGATATGCTTCTCAAAGACAACAAGCATGATCGACCTCTGTACTATACCGGATATATCGGTTCCACATGCATTGAAAGAATGCAAGTCGATCCGGGGTCTGCGCTCAGCATCATCCCCAAAAGGCTCCTCTACTTCCTTGGCATACCACTGTACAGGTTGTCCGCAACCACCACTACAATATATGGTTTCAACGCCGGGAGCAGCCATCCGCTTGGAAAGATTCGGCTTCGCTGCAGAATCGGAAGCCTGAAGTCAGAAGTGACATGCTATGTCATTGACGCGGACACATCATACAACCTGCTACTGGGACGACCATGAATCCATGCCAACTGGATCGTTCCATCCACTCTCCATCAGTGCTTCAAGTATGTTGAGGATGATGCGACGGTACGAACTGTCTTCGCTGAGAAACAGCCCTTCAAGGGGGTGGAAAACTATTTCACAGATGCTCTCCTATATCAAGAGGCTAGTGGAACGCCGGGAGAACCATTGCCAGACAGTGATGGAAGTGGCAATGAGGCGGATTCGGAATCTGAAACGGGCATGCCGGCCATTCTGATTGGCGAGCCATTGTAGCATGCTTTAATGATCCCCGATGTAAGATCCCTTCTGATGAGGAAGGCGAATGGATAATTAATGATAATATTTCTTTTGATTATCCTGCGAGCATCGAGTCGATCAAATCCATTATGGATGGCTCTCTTCATATGCCCGTACATAAGTCGAGTGTGGCTAGTACATCCGTGGAAGCCATAGAAGGGGCCACGCTGGTAGTCCCTCCGTCCAAGCAAGGTCAGTCGCCGATAATCTTCGGCAGAGCCCGGCCAGGGAGATTCTCAACTACAGACTCAAGCTCAGAGTCGGATGCTCCACAGTTCTTTCATTACGCGCCATCAGCGCGCCATATTATGAAGAAGATGGGTTACAACCTGAAGCAGGGAGCGGGCCTAAACTTCGGAAAAGGAAGACGCGGCTTGATGCGTAACTCCGTCCCAAGAGGGAAACCTGCAAATTACTATGATAGTACGCGCAGGGGGTTGGGTTATGTTACACCCACATCATCAACAACGGTTCAGGACAAAAGATGGATCGATCCCATCACAGTCGGCCTCATCCTCCGAATGGGACTCTAATGTCAGCATAGGAGAGATATTCGAAAGCCTCATGACTTCAAGCAGTCAGTTGGAACCCGCAGAGGTTGCCGATGAGGAATCATGGGCCCAGCAATTAAGTCTCCAATGGGAAAAGCGGTTCGAGCTGTGCGAGCCACCTACCGAAGACAAGGTGATCTAGGTTAACTTGGGTAGTCAAGATCACCCCAAACCGATTTTCATAAGTGAAAGCCTATCACTTATCGAAAAGGAAGAATTGATAATGCTCATAAAAGAGTATATAGATGTTTTCGCCTGGAGCTATGAAGACATGCCCGGACTTGATCCACAGGTCGCTATGCACCGTCTAAACATCAAGCCCGACGTTAAGCCAGTCAAGCAGCAACAACGTCGGTTCCGCCCAAACATCATGGAGGCTATTGAAGCCGAAGTTCATAAGCTCATTGCTTGTGGCTTCATCCGGAGGAACAACATCCAGATTGGGTGGCTAACATAGTCCCCGTCCTCAAGAAGAATGGGAAAATACGAATCTGCATCGACTACCGTGATCTCAATACGGCCTGTCCCAAAGATGAATTCCCATTGCCGATCACCGATGTCATGATCGACAACACATGCGGATTCGAGAGGATGTCTTTCATGGACGGCTTCTCAGGGTACAACCAGGTCAAGATGTATCCTGATGACGAGAAGCATACTTCTTTCCGAACGCCATTGGGGGTATACTGCTACACTGTAATGCCCTTCGGACTGAAGAACGCCGGAGCAACCTACCAGCGGGCAATGAGCATGATCTTCCGCGACCATCTCCGGAAGACGGTGGAGTGCTATGTTGACGACATTGCCGTCAAAAGCCGCAGCAAAAATGAACATCTTCGCGATCTGAGAACGATGTTCGACATAATGCGGGCTCATCAGCTGAAAATGAACCCGACGAAATCCTTCTTGGGAGTGTCCAGCGGCAAATTCCTTGGGTTCATTGTCACATCAAAAGGGATCCATCTGGACTCAGACAAAGTCAAAGCCATACAGGACATGCATCCACCAAGGAACCTCAAAGAGCTCCGAGGCTTGCAAGGCAGATTAGCCTACATCAGAAGATTCATAGCAAATCTTTCGGGCCGTTGCCAGCCCTTCACCCGTCTCATGAAAAAGGGTACTGCCTTCATATGGACCAAGCCTGTCAAGAAGCTTATGAAGACATTAAGAGGTATCTCACAAAACCTCCGGTCTTAGTGGCCCCTACATCAGGGAAACCATTCTTGCTTTATGTAAAAGCTCTGGACTATTCCCTCGGCGCTCTCCTCGCCCAGAAGGACGACAATGGCCATGAGCAAGCCATTTATTATCTCAGCAGGACTCTCATAGGAGCGGAATCTCGCTACAATCCTATTGAGAAAGAGTGTTTAGCTCTCGTCTTCGCTGTCCAGAAGACTCGACATTATTTGGTTGGCCAAACCATACATGTCATCTCCAGGGTGAACCCTTTACGTCTTCTCATGACGAAGCCAGGGTCGTTGAACTCAAGATTGGCTAAATGGGCACTGCTATTGTCCCAATACGACATAACCTTTACCCTCAAAAGGCGGTTAAAGGTCAAGCCCTTGCAGAGTTCTTGGCTGCGCATCCAGTTCCGGAACATTCAAAACTTCACGAAGACATCCCTGATGAGTCTTCGAGTCTAATACAACCTCAGCAGAGGAAGTGTGGCAGATGTTCTTCGACGGAGCATCGCGGATGGGCCCTAAAGGCAAGATTATTGCCGGAGTGGGGGTTGTGTTCATCTCCCCACAGGATCATATCCTTCCCAGGGCATTCTCCTTGACAGTCATGCTCTAACAATGTAGCGGAATACAATGCTCTGCTCATCGGTATCCAGCTCGCCCATGGAATGGGGGTACGCTATCTTGAAGCTTATGGCGATTCAAAACTGATCATTAGCCAGGTAAAAGGTGAATATGAAGTCCGCCATGAGGACTTGGTGCCTTACTATCATACAGCTATCGAACTGGCTAGCCTATTTGAAGGCTTCTACATCGGGCATGTGTCTCGATCTCAGAATACCAAGGCGGATGCTCTCGCTGCACTAGCGACGACGCTAGCCTTACCGGCCGACACAGAGTATCACCTCACAGTCGCAACCCGGCATCTGCTAAGGATCCAAGAGGTCCATAATATCTCCGTGCATCTTGAGCCGAGGGATTGGTGCTTCCCTCTCATTGACTACGCTCTATAACGGTCTGCTTCCAGATGATCCCAAAGAAGCGGCGTCCATCAGACGAAGGTCGCTCCGTTTCTACTATGATCCCACTTTGAAGACACTCTACCGTCGTTCATATGACGGTGTCCTCCTCCGTTGTCTCTCTCATTCAGAGGCACAGGAAGTGCTTAAAGAAGCACATGATGGCATTTGCGGAGCTCACCAGCCGGGTCCAAAGCTTAAAGACGGGCTGCACAGACTTGGGTACTACTGGCCGACCATGATGGTCGATGCCACCCAATATGCACGAAGGTGTAAGGCGTGCCAGGTCCATGCAGACTTCATACACCAACCTTCGGAATTGCTCCACCCTACTACTGCTTCATGGCCATTTGAAGCGTGGGGAATTGATGTCGTAGGGCCAATCAGTCCCTCTTCGGCAAGAGGTCACCGGTTTATCCTGGCAATAACCGATTACTTCTCAAAATGGGCAGAGGCCATACCGTTGGCCGAAGTCAAAACCTCCAATCTGGTTAGCTTCATCAAACACCACGTCATCCATCGATTTGGTGTTCCCAGGCGGATCATCCACGACAATGGTCCTCAATTCATAAGCCAGGGGTTCTATCGGTTCTGCGATAAATACCGAATTCAGAATGTGGCTTCAACCGCCTACAATCCTGCCGCCAACGGCTTGGCAGAGGCATTTAACAAGACAATCATCAAGCTGCTCAAGAAGTTTGTCTCCTCGAACAAGCGAGATTGGGACGAAAAGCTCGGTGAATGCCTTTGGGCCTACCGGACTACGGTTCGGACACCGACAGGCAATACGCCTTTCTCCCTGGTATATGGGTGCGAAGCGGTCATCCCATTGGAAATCCAGGTGCCATCATTACGGGTAGCCTTGACTACTAAGATGACATCAGAAGACAATGATCGCCTGCGTCTTCAAGAGCTCGAAGCCCTAGACGAGAAGCGGCTACAAGCTCAGCAACACATCGAGCTATATCAGGCTCGGATGTCAAAAGCCTTCAATAAAAAGGTCAAGCAAAGAGTCTTCCAGAAAGGAGACCTGGTCTTAGCTGTCAGACGACCGATGATCATGACGCACAAGACCAAAGGCAAATTTCAGCCTAAATGGGAAGGACCGTTTGTGATAGAGACGGTCTATTCAAACGGAGCATACCGCCTTACGACTGCAGACGGCGACCTCCTCATGATGCCAATCAATGGCAAATTCTTAAAGAAATACTATCCTTAATCAAGGATCTTGCTCTCGATCAAGTTAACATTACACCTCTGATCGAGACCCGCGCGTCCGGAATACGCACAAAGAGAGCCTCTCCCTTTCTCCAAGCATATCAAACCTGCTGGTAGCTGGGGTTTTGCTTAAAATCCCAAGGGACCTGCTCCCATTTGATTCCCTCTCCAAAATCACCTACCAATTCTCATCCATAGAATGGTAGGACCACATATACTCCGCTGTTACGTTAACATTTAACCTATGACAGCAGCCCTCTCATTTCTCCTCGTGAGAACGAGATCTCCAAAGTCACTTACCAATTCTCATCCATAGAATGGTAGGACCACATATATCCCACTGTTATGTTAACATTAAACCTATGACAGTGGTTCCCTCGTGCAAACGAGACCTCTTCACCTATCATGAAGCTTGGTGGCTTCTCAACCAGTTACGTCATTGCGACCTCTGAACTGGCAGATAGCCAAGTTTCATCTACCATTGAGCTTAGTGGCGTCTCAAATTGGTTATGTCATTGCGACCTCTGAACCAGCAGACAGCTAAGTCTCGATCCCGAGCCCTGTTGACATTTACAAAAGACAGGTCTCGATACTCGTTGACATTTACAAAAGACGAGTATCACCTATTGATTGCAGCTTGGTGGCTTCTCAACCAGTTACGTCATTGCGACCTCTGAACTGGCAGATAGCCAAGTTTCATCTACCATTGAGCTTAGTGGCGTCTCAAATTGGTCATGTCATTGCGACCCCTGAACCAGCTGACAGCTAAGTCTCAATCTTGATGCTTGCTGACATTTACAAAAGGCAAGTATCTCCCTTCCTTTCAAGCCCCGCAAAGGGCTAACCTCGAGACTGGCAACGTCCCATTCGGTTATGTTACTGCAACCTCTGAACCAACAGACAGTCATGTCTCATTATCTAAGCAATAGACGACAAAAGAAAAATTTTTCTATTAAATCCAAAAGGATGGGATACATGGAGGAGCCTATAGGCGTACATGATAAGATCGGATCCGATCTCCGAGCGAAGCTAGCCGCGTCCTCCTGTCATCTTCAGCATGGGCCAGCGCCTGTGATCTTAGCTCTGCCTCATCGAAGTCCACCGCCTGAGCCAGACGAGCCTCGGTCTCCGCCAAAGTCGCCCTCTGTGATGACTTCCGCTCCGCCAGTTCCTCACTTCGAGCCCTGAGCTGCTTAAGCCGCGCAGACTCTTCATGACGCATCTGTGTAGCCTTCGACAAGAGGAGATTTGCCTTTCGGATCATCTCTTCAGCCCTCTTGATCTTATCTTCAGCGTCAAAAAGAGCACTGTTGGAAGCATCAATTGCACTCCCAACCTCTGCTTCCTCTGCCTCCAAGGACCTCAAGTCAGAGGAGATAGCCTCAACAGCCTCTTGGGCAGCGAGCTGAGCCTCGCGCTTCTGGGCGACAAGACGTGCGAGCCGTTCATCAGCCAAAGACGCTGCGTCGGAACGATAGAAATGGCGCCATTCCTCCACGTCCTTCTCAAGGTCATCTACCAGGAGCTCCAGAGCAGTAGCTTGATGGTACCCCTCAAAGTCCGGATACACTCAATGCCACGGGAGAGGACCATCTTCAGCTTCGAAAATGGCACAGGCGAGCCCTTCAAGACTAGACCGATAGTCTGCTCCAAACTATTATAGAAGCTGTCGACCAGATTACCGATAAAGTCATTCTCAGCTTCATCAACCCTTGAGACAACCTCGGAGCAATCTACCAACCTAGTCGACACCACCGCGGAAGAAGAAGCGGGAACATCGACTGCAGCAGGGAAGCCAAAGGTGACCTCGGCGGAGTCCTCAGCGACACCAGCACGCCAGCCACCGCGGAGGTAGGACTGGCAACCACCTCCTGAGCAGCAGGCTCAACTACCAGCGTCGGGGAGGTAGGGCTCACAATCACCCTCAATGCCGTATTCGGCAAGACAGTCCGCACCCCACTCGTTGATACGACTGGAAGTGGGGGTACCCCCGGGACTGCCGCCTCTTCAACCACAGGGCCCTCCGCTGATTTGGGCTGATAAAAAGGCAGGTCGCCATACAGCGCGTCTAACACACAGCTGCGTCTGCCCCGGTCGAAGCGCTCATATCGCCCTTTGACCCTCCAGGAAAACCCTCCGCTTCTTTCGAAGCTGATGCACCTTGGGGACGAATACCTGCAACAAAACCAAGGTCAAAAAGGGGACGCAACAAATAGGCGAGGACCAAGAGATCTTAGTCTTACCGAAGGCCGATGTCACCTCGTCAGCCGCATCGGAATCCAGGGGTCCCATCGGAAGTTCTTACCAGACTCAACGCGGATGGCCGGCCCACTCGCCGATTCCTCCGCAGACCACCCGGCAGAGCTGGATGCCATAGGACTTCCTCTAGAAATCCCAGCGCCCGAAGGGCCAATACCGGCCGCATGACCTCTAGACTCCTCCGAGCGAGCAAAGGAACCAGCTGCACTTCCATAAGTGAACAGGGGATCGTAGTGCTCCCCTTGCTCTCCAATTGCCTCAGCTCCTGCGACAAAAAGCAAATGATGAGTTATTTAAAGTGCGCTGAAGGCATATTATATGGAGGCCAATCTTACCAGTAGTCGGTTCAGCAACCGACGGCTCAGCCACTAATGGAGCAGCAGAAGGAGGCGCAGCAGAGGTCACCCTCTACCACGATGGTAGGAGCCTGGCGACGGGGCCTCTTCGCCGACGACTTCCTACGGGATCCACTCCCACGCTTCCTTTTGAAGTGGACCTCAGAGTCCTCTTCCTCCACTTCTTCCACATGCTGTGGGGGAGCTGCTCCCACTACACCAGACCCGGCTTCACGAGCACCAGCTTCGTGGGCATCAGCCCTTGTCTCTGCCTCAAAGCGAGGGCTCCCCGCATCAGAAGCCTCGCTGTCATCTATAGCGATGAACTCCTCTATGCCAGGAACACGGACTCGTTTGCCCTCCATCTTATCAGAAGCCTTCTGCCTCATCCGATGAGAAATTAACCTCACACCCGAACGGTTGACGTTAAACCTAGCAGGTGTAGAGTTCGAAGCCGCATACCATTGGCAGAAACACAGGGTCGTCCAAAGGCCGGGATCCCTCAGCGGCGTGCGTAGCCACGCTCCAGTGTCATCCGCGGTAAAGAACCGCCAAGCACGAGCCCCATCAATGAGGCTCCCCATGAAAGCCAGGTCCGGATTGGGTTGCCCACATACAACTGGTCATACCCAAATTGGCGGGCGCAAATCGGCTCGGGACGTAGGGCTCCAGGTAGCAGGTATCCCCACTCCTGTACAACAAATGCGAGGGCCGGATACAGACCAGCCACTCGAAAACACCCCGACTCATGGGAGACCGACCTGACTCCACATCATGGAATTCCTCGTTATATCCTGCACCCCGCAGGCGAGGAAAACAGCGGAACAGGCTGTAAGCGTCATAACGACGCACTAACTTACGGGCCTCGGCCACATAAGTTTTCTGTTTTCTGCCACAAACAGCCTTCAAAACGACGGAGAAGCGCCGTTTGAACACCCGGCGGAGGGTCCTCCCCAGCTCCAATTAAAGTAGGACAGTGCAAGGCGAACCACGCCATCAAGTAGGTGTACGGTAAACCTACCCTAGGATTGGGTCCGTCACAAGGCAGGACGGCACCCTTCCCCCGCCTTGACGCCATCGGCCTGCAGAAAGCCTCCGTCAGAACACGAAGGCCCCTCTGAATACAACACACCATGGCCGGGAGAAGACCCAGACGGTGGCCATGGACCAAGCGAACGGCAGGCAGCAGCACATTCGGGTGAACAATGTCACCCGAAGAAGAAGGCACGACACACTTCTTTAACCAGATGGTCAAGAAGCCAGCCAGCAACGCCTTGCGAGACATAGGCCGACGGGCCTGATGGTGAAAGCTCCGAAGAACATCACCCTTCTCGAAAGGACCATCATCTTCTGTCACGACGATGTCCTTTTCAGCATGCACCTCCATCCTTGCCAAGATGTTCTCTTCAGCAACTCCGCAATGAGCTGCCTCGGGCGCACTAGTCATATCCGGGAACAAGTAGTTCCCCCAGCTCTTCAAGCTCTTCGAGCTACCCTTGCCACCAGTGTGGATGCTGGAACAAATGTGCAGGTGGCACATCAATTCCCGATATGTCTCAAGCAAAGCAGGCTCTTGCTTCTCCAAGAGAGCCAACTCCGCCTCACACGGAAAATACTCTTCATATGGAAGAGACCCGAAGGGCAAAGCAGAGATCTCTCGCATCTCATGCAGGGCCATGCCCAATTCACCAACCGGGGTGAAGAAAGTCCCCGAGGCTGGGCAGTACAACTCAAGGATGGCGTAGAAGCACGCCACCTTCATCTCAATGCCGTAGCAGGTCGCCCTGACGGCCTCATAGAGGTTCAACCTCTCTAATTTCCCCTCAAAATGATTGAGGATATAATTGGTCAACTCCGCCCACCATGACCTAGGAGGGTGGACCCAACCACGAGCCCTGAAATCTGTGGCGGGGTAGTTCCCCTCAGCCTCGCAGAACTGAGTACCGAAGGTCGGCGCCGCAGCTGGATTCTCTCCTACTGGAAGGTCCCGCAACACCTTCCCAGGGTATAGCCCTATTATGCTACGAGGAGGGCCCGCCCTCGAATAGCCGGTCTGGAATGTCAACCTCCCGACACTTATAGACTCGGCATTTAGGCTCACGCCCCACGCCATCTTCCGAGCCTGAGTCACGCTCGCGAAGGAAGACAAAGCGAAATGCCGCTTAGTAGACGGGAGATAGAATCTCTCGCCATCCAACTGGAAGATCCACTGGCCTTCGCCGGCCTGCAGCTGGCGATCGGGATCAGGTGCAGCATCCCCGAACATGAAGTCAGGCTTTTTGTAAGCCTGACGGTCAATATCTTCAAACGAAGCCGTAGTCAAATACTCCGCATGGCCTGCGGGCCACCGCTCTGAATGAGCGTATCCCGTACAAGGGGGCTCGGCTCACTGAACAAGGAAGCCTGCCCGATGAACTGCAAGCTGATGCTCCCTGCTCGACTGGTTACGCCAAATAAACTGTTCTGAAGGCCGGAGGCGTAATGTACTGCAAAAAACAAAAAAAAATGAACTATGATTAGTTCATCAATCAATGGACGCGAAGACATAAAAATTCGCTAAGGCATAGCCTCGCCCAGTAAGCAGGAACAGCGGGATAATAGCTTTGATAAAAAGCTTCGCTTCACATAGCCCTAAGGGCTGACGTCATCGAAAGGACTTCATGACCAACAGTCGTCCTTCGTGGCCACGACTGAAGGCACACGACCCATATCCTGTTCCTCAACAGGATGAAGACTGCCCCAAGCAATGGTTTCCTATGGAAGCCCAAGGGAGAACTGTTCAGTTCTTACTTCCCTGATGCAAGTAAAATAGGGAAGTTAAGGAAACGAGTTCCCTGATAAGGACAGATCATATTCGATCGTCCTAATAGCCGAGTATCGACTCCAAAGGATGAAGACCACTCTCTAATCAAATTGGAGAGTCTCTTACCAGCGATTGGTCGCTCAATGAACGGAGGAGGAGGACCCTCCGCTGCAGAAGTCGCTGCTTCCTTTCCCGCTCGTCTCTTGGGCGCCATTGAAGGAATGCAAGAGTGCTCAAAGTACTCTGAAGCAAAGGAGGAAGAAGAAGAGGAAGAGATAGAAAGTTCTCTAAAAATAAAGGGAGATCTTCCCATATTCAGCCCAATCGGGCTTTTATAGGCCAATCAGCGCCTAAATCAAGGCCTCGAAAAAGGGCACATGCTGCCGTTTCGAATTAATTCGAAACAGTGCCCAAAGCGCCTAAGGCGCTTTTCCCAAAGTGCGACGGTTCAACCCCACTAAAGGGTTAACTCCGCGCAGGAGCAAAGTGCGGGCTTCGCACAAACCTTCAAAGACTTCGCCAGGAGGTCTACCTTAGCCCGCCAAAGAGGCTGCTGTTTGCGGGACATGCCGGTCTCGCGAAGATCATTCGAAGAAAGGATAATGTCCTTAACTCTGCATACAGTTCAGCCCAGCTATGGCCAGACTCTCAGTGAAAGCAAGCAAATCAGATGATCAGACAATGAACTTTCATTGATTCAAAGCAAGGGTACATTGATATTACATCGAAGTTGTGTTTCATACAACACACTCAGTTGCCCAACAAAGATCTTTTGAGGCATACAAGCGGTTTTATCTGCTACCAAGCCAGATCAACGGGACAGGAAGGCCTTCCTCCTGCACAAGGCCGTAATCCTTCGCACATGAGCAGATGGTGCCACAAGGACACGGTCATTTTTCTCCACAAAATGGCAGATCTTACCAGGCCATTTTTTTTGAAGCCTGGCAATAAAAGCTTATCGCCGCCAACACGTCAGATCACCTATAATGGGAACTAGTTTTGATGCTAGTGATCTGACGGGTGTGAGGCCCACTCCCATGAAGTGGATCGTCCCCGACGAAGGCCACCAAAGTTGAAAGTCGGCAGCCAGCCTCACCTCAGATCGAATCATCTCGGACAAGAGGCTGCCAACAGCCCCTGGGACGCGCATCCGCTGCCCCGAATTGTTCCTCCTGCTTAAAAGTAAAGCTTCAACCGGGGAAGCATAAGGCAATTTTATGGCTTCTTCCATCAAGTCACCAGACTGGCAAGCATAGCTCGCTGCAAGGCAAATTGAAGCAAGTTAGCAGTTAAGCACAGAAAGAGCTGCAATATTAAGTCAGATTCTTCAGCGGCAAAGCAATCCGACTTCAGCAGAGGACAAGTTCCACCTGCACAGCAACCATGGGCTGGCTCAGCAAACGCCAAGTCCTAGCCTCGCCTATACGGCAAAGTCAGACTGATCTTGTGAAGAACAGTCTCAACCTCGCCAATATGGCAAGACTGGCTCAACTATTGAAGAAGCCAAGTCCCAAGTCCTGCCTGCGCAGCGGACTTAACAAGCAATGGTCTTTCTGATCAAATCAGATGATGGTTTCGCAGAAAGCCGTGATGAGATCCTTCTCTGCAACAGCCAATTGCAAGATGAAGAACAGGGAAGCTAATCTCTGAAGCGAGCTGCCAAAGCTAAATCAAGGGAGATGAGTTCCCTAAAAGCAGTGAAGTCTTTGAATGATCAAGACTTACTGGTCCTTGGCCGGTTAGACAACCAGGGTGGGCTTTCCCACTAATTCTGAGATCTGAGTATCTCTCACAACCAAGAGAAGGGAAGAAGAAAGGCAAGGCACTTCTCTTCAGAGGACCTCAAGTGTCCTATTTATAGGCCCCATGGCCTGAGCGCAACCACCTCAAGCGTGGAAGCACGAGCGCACTTAAGGCATTGATTGCGCCTTGATGACAGGGACGGTTCCCATTGGAACCGTACAAGGGAAGAAAACGTCTCCCTCATAAAAGGCACTTATGGCGCCTTGAATAAAGGGAATATCCTCCCTTGGAAACGTGCAAATCGGAGAACATCTCTCTCGATTGGCGCGAAAGAAGGAATGATCCTCCTCGTAACCGCCCCACGGCAGTTGGCTTTGAAAAAGCAACAGGAGTTCCAAAGCGAACTTATTTCTTGAAAGCCCAGATGCGGAGCTACCCGACGCGAAACTATTCGCGAACCAGTGCAAACTCTTCGGCGGATCCATCCCAAAGCAGGATTGAAGGCGAAGCTGAACTCAACCATCATGGCGATGTTCATACTCCACACCACCATCACAGCAGTTCAAAGTGTTTCGAAGTCTGGGCTATTGCAGACTTTCGAAAACTTTGAAGGGGGTCTTGTTGACACTTAAAAAAGACAAGATTCTCATTGGTCCGAACGATGTCTAAACTTGTTGACATTTACAAAAGACAAGGACAGACGAGCTGAAGACCAGTTTTTTCACCCAACTCCAAGGGACAAGGAAGCGGTTTGGACTCCACTGATCCAGCAAGCAGAACAGTGAACCCGGATTGTTTCTAAACAGACCTCAGCAGGTCTAAAATGCTAGCATTTAGCATTACATTAGCCCAAGGAGATAGCCTTGTTTGAGAGGCTAACATCATCCAGAGCATCGCCAGGAAGCTAACTGACAGCTTCGCCGAAAAGCCTCTTTTCGGACTTCGTCAGGAATTGCCTCTAGCTCCGCTATGAGCTTCAAAGCGGGCAGCTCCGCCATCAGCCTGCTATGGTCAACCTTTGACTAATCAAAACTCCTGATAAGATCGGATTCAATCTAATCAAATCCAATCGGGATTCAAATATGGCAGGTGATTGCCGCAATCTCTTGACTCTCTTGAAACGAGTAAGAGGATCAGGGAGAATCTCCTAACAATATGGAAAGGATCAAACAGATCAACCGACTTGCCATTTTCTAGCTCCGCAGAAGCTATCCTAGCCTCGCAGCAAGGCTACTTTCCAGATTCAAACAGATTCGGTTCAATCTGTTTCTATATCTTCAAAGGGGACGATTATACCCTTACTTTCCCTATAATAGCCCATCAGGGGCACAAGGGAAAAGGATGGCAGGGCACAGGAGAGAGAGGACTCCACAAGCAGAGACTTCTTCATAACGCATCGTGCGTTCTCTAATTCAGAGACCTTCCAAGAGAAATACTTCTCTTTTCAGGGTGGCGATACCCTAACAACCTCTTTTCCTCAAGGAATCTCCGGAACCAGGCGAGAAGGAATTCCTCACAGAAGTGGTTTTGAGAAGTAGTCAGAGGGTTCTACCAATCCTCTATTCTCTGATTCCCGGAACCAGGCGAGAAGGAATCTCATCGCTCGCATCGTCAAAGGGACAAAGTGGTCGCGCGCTGACCAGACTCCTATCGGCACACTTCTCCAGAATCTCTGAGGAGATCTACTTGTAATCTTTTAAGAATACTTGTAATTTAGCTCCTCAAACTTTTTATTTGTAAGTTTTCCCCCTTTGCAAACATAATGGAAAACATCTTTGTCAGGTACTTCTTCTCAAGAGTATTCCACAGTTTCTTAGCTGACGTCTCATGTTGTACAAGATATTTGATGTCTTGTGACAAGCATGAACGTATCAACCCACATGCCGACCTGTTCATCTTCGCCCACTCTTCATCAGTGGTAGTAGTCTTCTTCCTCTCTAATAGGAGCGTGTCCTCGAGGTTCTGTGCATTCAATGCATCCATAACCTCACACCTCCACATCCCGAAATTATTAGTTCCATTGAACTTGACAACTTCGATCCTTGAGTGATTCATTGTTTAAACGGAAGTAGTTTCTTCTGCCATTGAGATCTACCTTTGATTCTCTATTTATGCGGAAAGAATACCAAATTGGAATAAATCTTTTCTCAGATAAAAATGGGATTTTTACCTGCCTCTCGAAACCCTAGATCAAGTTTCTCACCGTCTACTCCAAACACTGACTATTCAACAAGCCCTCCTTGCGTCCTCCTGAGATCAACACACACGATCTCCTCGAACCCAATATCTCTGACCTGAAGATCGACACACGATCTTCACCTGATCAGATCTGGAGCCCTTCGAATCCTCAGAATCCCAAGCGTAGCCTGAAGCTCTGATACCACTTGTTGTGCGCACCGACAACAACCAACAGAGAATCACACTATCTCCACAACCACAAAGAACACCCAAAATCACAGAAATCACAAGAGAAGAACGCACAATCACAAAAACACGCGATTTAACGAGGTTCGGCCTGAATGCCTACGTCCTCGGGCAATCTACGGAGAGAGTTTCAATTTAGAAGATGATTACAATAGCTCTGGATCTCTATGACACAAGAGAGTCCGCAGCTTATTTTTCTCTAGGCACTTAACCCTAGAAATTACTATTAGGCTTAAATACATAACTTCCCGAACAGCATTTTCAGCCTAGACCCGACTGTCGGTCGACCGGTCCGGTCGACCGACTCCCTCTTACGGTCGACTGGACCGGTCGACCGAAACAACCAGAGAGTTGGGTTCCTGCAGAGAGCCTCTCCGGTCGACCGGTCCGGTCGACCGAAACAACCCGAGAGCTCTGTCTTCTGCAGACAGAGTGTTGCGGACGACCGGTCCGGTCGACCGCTCAAATCCTGTGCACGTTGTGCACGTCGGTCGACCGGTCCGGTCGACCGACCTCTGTCTTTTCTGCTGCTGCTTTTTTCCTGCCCGCTGTTCCTTTGCCTTTCGTCGTAAACTCCTTGGCAATCTTCAACAGCACCTGGCATGAATTCACCTCCTCTACTGTACTCTCTCCTCCAACAACTCAAGTGTTTTACAAGGGAAATTAGGAATTATTGGCAATCTTCAACCTCCGCTCACTACTCAGTACTCACTCCCACCTTGAGGCTTGGATATTTATTGGTTACTGGTACATGACAAGAAAACTCAAGCTCTTTGTATCTGGGAGCACCCACACAGATTTCTAGGAAGAAAGTAGAGAGGAGAGGGTGTGGGAAACAGCTGTGCAAAGATCGGCCTGCCTCTTGAC
This sequence comes from Agave tequilana, assembly GCA_038442645.1. Classification (NCBI taxonomy): domain Eukaryota; kingdom Viridiplantae; phylum Streptophyta; class Magnoliopsida; order Asparagales; family Asparagaceae; genus Agave; species Agave tequilana. The sequence goes on along the minus strand of JAVJIF010034024.1, from coordinate 141,655 downwards.
CAACTGCTGCTGCTGTGTTGGGTGCTCAAGGATTGAATGCTGCCATCTTATCTTTTGCCCCACTCCACTGAACATGGTCATCTTTGAAGAACACTAAGGGCCTGTTTGTTTCGTTGCAAAACGTCGCAAGTCGTAAGTCGTAAAATGAGAATGAAAAAAGTGAACTGTAGCAGAGAAAATATATTGTGTTTTACGGTGTTTGGTTGATAAAGTGAAGTGTAAATGGAAAAGTATATTGTGTTTTACGGTGTTTGGTTGATAAAGTGAAAGTGTAAATGGTAAAGTATATTGTATTTTACGGTGTTTGGTTGGTAATGTAAAAGTGTAAGTGGAAAAGTTGACCACAAATTAACTGTAGCAGTGATTTAAATATTATAAATACTATTAAATTTAATCTACTATTGCAAATTAAATTGTATTAATAAATTTGAGATAAAAATTAATAATCTTAATATTTTATTTATAACATAATATTAATAAAATATTAGTATAAATAGTAAAATATTACTAAAATATTAACTAAATAAATAATATAAAATTTTAAGAAAATCAAAATTTTAAGAATACTAATAAAATATAATATTAAAATTACAAAAATAATAAAATATAGTTATAATATTATAATATTAAAAATACTTGAAAATTATTATAATATAAATTTTATTATAATATTATTGTAATATTATAGAAATATAAAATTAACAAAGTAAAATATAATTATAATTTAATAATAAATTATCATTATAATATTATTATACTGAATTATTATTACAATATTAACATAATAAAATATTAATATAATAATAAAATATATTATGATATAATAAAGTAATTTTTTATATTAAAAATAATAATTAATATATAGTAAAGTATAATATTGTTATATAATAAAATATTAACTCTAAATAAATAATAAAAAATGGAATGTATTATAAAATAATAAAGTATTAAATAAAATATTAAATAAAAATATTAAATAAAATAGTAAATATTAAATATTAAAACATATTAAAAACAATAAAAAAATTAAAGATTAAAATATAAAATAATTAAATAAGAAATTGAGCACTATTTAAAATATTAAATATTTAATAATATTAAATTATATATTGATAATCAAGTAACTATTTTGAACTGTAAGTGTACTACATGAGATTACATGACCACAAATTAACTGTGGCAACTGCAAGTGGAAAAATATGATGTAAAAGTGAGATTTACATGACCACAAATTTAACTGTAACAACTGCAAGTGGGAAAAGAAGAGTTGCATTTTGCAACTTATTTTTGAGCGAAACAAATAACGGAAAATGCAAAAGAAGTTTTACGACTTGCGTTTGCGGCGAAACAAACACGCCCTAAATCAAGGGAAAGAGAGAGAGAAAAAACCCTAACCCGAATTTTCTCGTTATTTTCAAGAGTAGAAAACGTGATTCTAAATTGAAGATTAATTGATCAGAAGAATAGTTTGATAACTACATTCATTGACCATCAAATGCATTAGAAACAAGCAGTGACTTCAGTTCGCTCAGAAGGCGTTTGGAGACTCGCAAGATCTATTTGACAACTTTTCAAGCATACATTCGATTTTATTTTCGTTCAGTTTCTTTTTGGTAGAGCTTGAGTGGCTGTACAAGTCATTGTTTGAGTTCGACTCATCATCGTAAGATTGTTCTTTAAACATGACAGGTGCTCTCTCTCTCTCTCTATCTCTCTCTCTCTCTCTCTCTCTCAATTTTTGGCTTGATATCAGGATGAGTTCAAATCTCTTAAAAAAAATATTTTTTAATTATATTCTCTATTTTTCTCTCTTTTCTTCCTCCTCTTTTTATGTTCCTTCTTCAATCTCCTTCGCTTTGTTTGTTTGATATCTCTCTTTCATCTCTTCTCCTTCTTTCTTCTTTCTTCTCTTCATTTTCTATTCATCCACTCTTCTTCTCTCTTCATTCTTCTCTTCCAGAAAAAAAACAAACATGCCCTTTGTTGATGAGAACTGAGGATCTCTGAAGAAGACACAAGAACTCTAAGAAGAAAACCCTAACCCTATTCTGTGTTTTTATTACAAAGAAAAAAATGTATATTTTTTAGAGACTGAAGATTGAAGAGAAGAATAACTTGATAATGCATCAACAACAATCAGGCTGTGATTGCACTTACACCACCAAAGCTAAGAACAAAACCCTAATATATTCCAAAAAGAAGAACATGGTTGTGGATTAAAAAAGAAGATCTAATAACTGAAGAAGAACAAGCATTAAAAAATGAGAAGATCTAATAACTGAAGAAGAACAAGCATTAAAAAATGAGAAGATCTAATAACTGAAGAAGAAGAAGAAGAAACATGTGTAAATTCCATACATGAAATGATGAAACTGCACTGCTAAATAATAAATAGGATTGTGACGATGATAGATAGGCAGTGAATCAAAATACAAGTAGTAGTAGTAAGTAGTAACTTTGTTTTCATTTTCATTTCGTACAAAGCCATCATATGATCTGTAGTCTCATAATCTCAATAAAGCCGTTCGGGTTGTGGGTTGACCAGCGAGATCCCGGTCGACCCGGTAACCGCCAGGAACAGCAGAATAAGCGACGACGGGAACGACGCCAGCGCCATGATGTCGTTGGGCACGATGGGCTCACCGGCGACGAACCTAAGCACAGACGCGACGAACAGCAGCGTAGTGATGACGAAGGAGACCATCCAGTAGCGGCGGAGCACGAGGGGGTGCTGGGCGGCGAGGACGCGGCGCTCGTTGACGACGATGGCGATGACGCAGACGTAGGAGAGGCAGTGGGCGACGAAGAAGAAGAGCTCGGCGGACCGCCAACCCTTCGTGGCGGAGGAGGAGGCGGGGAGGGCGCCGGAGAGGGCGCGGTAGGAGGCGTAGGCGTAGGAGGCGGCGACGATGAGGGAGGCGAGGCAGGCGAGGCGGAAGCGGAAGTTGGTGCGGACCTCGGGTTTGGGGAGGAGCGGGTTTGGGTCGGTGGTGTTGGTGGCCGGACCCGAAATCTGGTGACGGTGGTAGAGGAAGGTAAAGACGAGGGTTAGGAGGAAGAGGAGGTCGACGGCGGCGAAGAGGAGGCGGGGAGGGCAGGGGGAGAGGAGGAGGAAGTGGAGGAGGGAGGCGTGAGGAGGTGGGCTGCAAGAGAGAGGGACTGACTGATACATTGTTGGGGAGGGGGAGTGTGTGTGTGTGTGATTGTGTGTGTGTGTGTGATGGTTGTGTGAGAGCTTGCCCTTTCTCTACTCTCAAGGTTATTTATTGGGGTTTTTTTTTTTTTTTTTTTTTTTGGTTTGGCTATCCAGAATTGTCCATGATTTTCTCTCCTTTTTGTAAAGACAGGAAAAGATGAGTATTAGAAGTGGAAAAACTTATTTTTCTTTTTTTCTGTTTTTATTTTTAATTGAAAATAAGAAATGAGGAGACTCTTTTTATCTTTCACTTTCTTTTTTACATTTTCTTTTACACTACTATTTTTTTATTTTTATTATACGATAATTAATTTTGTGATCATGTAAATCTCACTTGTAATAAGTTGTGCTTTAATTCATTATGCTGTCATATAAAGCTCATTTGCAGTTAAATTATAGTTCAAAGACATCACTTCAAAAATAATATTTAATTTAATAATATTTTATGATCAACTTTGTGGTCAATCTTTTCAGTTCCCCTATCTCATTACTAGCCAAATACCGAAAAACACAATATATTTTTTTTCACTTACTCTTTCACATTACAATCAAGTACAGGAGAACTTATTTCCATAAATCTCAATTTCCACTACACTTCTACATTTCCTACTCTCACTTTTCACTTTTCATTTTCCTCCCACTTCTGTGAATCCAAACACTAGTTGTAATATGTTATTGGTGTCCTGGATTCTACCATTTTCTTTCTGAATCATACTATTTAAATTATAATTTATAGATTTAAATGAATATAAGAGAGAGTAAAAAATATATGAGATTAAAAAAGTTCCGTGTGATGTCTCCTCATGTGGTTATACGGTAAGCTGTTAGGCTTGTTCCTCAATGAGCACCGATTCGACTCTTATGAGGTACTGAATATGTGAATAAGATATGCGTATAGACTGACTGTTTAACCGCAAGTTTCTTCTCAAAATAGAATATATGTATTATTCTTTAGAGTCTATTTGTAATCTATTAAAATAACCCGTTTAATAATCCCAAAGGCTCTTTTACTGTTCTCATTCAGTCTTGGGCTCTATTGGAAAACCAATTGAATAAGAGTAGCTGCAGTATAATTATTCTCTAAATAGTAAATGGTCTGCGATCGTTCTACAACGAGCAGATAAAAGAATTATTTATAGACTTTGCAGGATTAAGTTGGAGAGCTCATTTGTCCATATATAGTTTTAAATGATCAGATTGTAATATATCTTTATTTTTTTTTAGCAGGCACTTTAATTCCTTACTGCATCCTGCAATTCTTGTTTGAGAAACTGCAAAATTTATTCGTTATCACCCTAGTCTGCACGAGTTTGGTAATCCTTATAGCTAGGGTTGTGGCAGATGCTTATAACATTCACACTGAATTTTATAATATATATATATTTATATATAATCGCCTCTTTTTAGATTATTTTATTAGCATAAAAATGTTTTTTGAGCTCTATTTCAATTGGTAACTTATAAATTTAAGTTATTGGAGGTAACAAATTCAAGTATTTGTGAGTGCAATATATTTTTTTTTACTTTTTTCTTTATTGTCATATTATGTTTACGTCAACAATGAAATTCTTATTACATTTATATCCACACTGGAAAAACATCTTGTGTCCACCATTGGCTCGAGTTTAAAATTTTGTTTAAGTTTGGATCATTTAGGTTATCAAACGAGTCTGAGCGAGCTTCCAACGAGACCTGAGTTTTTTCGAGCTTATTTACTATTCTAAACAAATATTAAAAAATATATTTTAAAATTACATGCTAAAATAGTATAACACTAAGTCCCTAAGAAGTGAACTACTGTGACGACTTAGGATCATGTAACATCATTTTGAATAATAAATGTGAGCATAATGTTTGAATTATACAATAATTTTTTTCTCTGTAACCTAACAATTACTACAACAATTTGATCCAAGACAAAGCAATTTTAATTTTATTAATGAGTATACATATTGCTAAAACTTTGTATTTAACATGCCAAGTAATATATTTATAAGAGATGGATACGAGAAGGAGGAGGAGAGAAAAGAATAAGTGGGGGAAAAAAGAGAGACTCACTGTTATCAGAAAATAAATATACTTTATTTTGTTAAAACTAGAATTTATGCTGTGATAAGTAAAAGAGGAAACGAAGATGTGAGGCTTGGATAGAAAGAAAGTAAAAAAAGAGCTGTGCCTTCTATTTTGGGTTAGAGTAGATAATTTTTCCTTCTTTAAAAAAAAAAAAAAAAATCTATTATTGCACTAAACTTGTGATGAAATTGAAATATTAGATTTGCCATCTTTTAAAAACACAAGATGCCTTTTAAAAACACAATTAAATTGATTCGAACCTAAAACCCAAGCTTTATATCAGTTTATTGGAGCATTTTTTCCGAGCTGAGCTCAAGTCGAGCCAATCAAGACCATACGAGGCACCAATACGTCAAGATGACCCAAGCCGAGCCTTGTTATGCTCAAACTTGTATTTCAAGCTCTGTTCATTTAAGTTATTGAACAAGCCGAAATGAGCTTTTATCGAACAATCTCGAGCCAAAGCCCGAGCTTTTTGAACCCATTAGTAGCCCTAGACAGCACCAGTGTCCTTGTTATGCCTTTGGGCCAGTTCTAGAACATCTCGAACCACTAAATATTCTCAAATAGGGTTTTGATAACCAAAAATGAAGATTAAATTCTCTTGTGGAAACGAGGTTAAGTTTCCCAATCTGAACAGAATTCAGTCTCAAAATGAGGTAATTGAAACTAGGTCTTATCTCAAAATTAGGTCTTATTTGGAAATCAAAGTGAAGTTTAGTGAAACTGCAGTTTAGAAACCCTAGTTCTTACGAAACTAGGGTTTGAAAAACTCCAATTTGAATAGCTTCCTTTTCAAATCGAGACTCTGATTTGCCGTCATTTACATGACTTTCCTGCTGCTCGACGTGGATGTTGCCATCTTCTTTATACATTGGGCATGATGATCAACCAAGGGCCCTTGGCCCTGCTAAAAAAAACCCACTTGCAGCTGTTTTTTTTTCATGTTTGAGGAAAAATCCAGTGACTAAAGTTTGCCAGTTACCCACTCACCCACCATTAGTTGGATCGGCTCATGTACGTGAGCCACACACGCATATTATAGGACGGTCAATCATACGTTGACACGTGTTTAAGATGTCGAGTTTCAAAGATAGAAAGTTTTAAATTCTTTGAACCTCTAATCTCACGTGTTTATGCAGAATTGATTCTCTTAGAATATGTGTGTGGCTCACACACGTGAACCGACCCCATTAGTTCATGATTGAGGTATGAAAAAAAAGGGTGGCCAGTGTGAAATGTAAGAGCAGGAGCAAACCTTGGGAGCTAAGAAATCAACAGGTGCATGTCACCCTCATGGAGAATACAGCAGTAACCTAATGATGAAGTCTCAAGTCTCTGTTTAAGGACCACCTTCAAATTTTGAAGGCTGAGTTTGGTAAGAAGAGTTGGTGGGTTCAAGGGTCTAATTCTTGCTAACTCTTGTTGTATATTCAAGAATTTTTGCAAAAGGTAGTTTGTAATTGTAATCAATTAGGTGTTAAGGTTGATATTAAAGTTTTCAAAAGTATTTGTGAACTCAGACTCCTTGACTTTAAGACTAAATTTGTTTACACTGACTCATTCTGGTGTTAGCTAGAACCTCACGGAATTTATAGAGTATAAACCTAAACGACCTAGTTCTTCCTCTTAAAATCCTCGTAACTCCTATATTTTCACTCTCGTTGCAAAATGCAATCAATGAAATTGTGCTTGATGGAATTTTTTTTTTTTTTTTAAAAAGTATAAATTTTTTTTTCGCTCCAGTCACCTACTTTTCTTCATAATTAGAAAATCAGCTTCATAATTTCCTTCGCTACAGCTTCATCCATGTCATCATAAATTGATTCCTCACAACTACCACTTCTTTATATATTTTCATTTCCTCTTTTACCCTTCCCATCATTCTCGACGTTGCTCTTCACTCAACTCAGACCTCGACGCAGAGTAATTTGTGGGTTGACCTGCGCTATCAAGTCGCCCCGGGGTTGGAAGGAGGGCAAGGAGCCCCCCTCCTGAGGGTTTCAGGGGGCGGAGTCCCCGAGTTAAATTTTTTTGAGATCGACTTTTTTACAGATCTCATTTGTTCGTGCTCGCGATGATTTTTTTTTGTGTTTGTGATTGATGTGTTTTTTAAATCTGAAAAGCATTGGGGATGAAACGGTTGTCGGTGAATAAGGTCAACTTATGATGGTGATGTTGATATGAGGACTACGACTCACGATCACAGTCCTCTGTGAAGACTGCGACTATATGATCGCAGTCCTTTAATAAAGACTCAAAAATAAATATTTTTGTTAGGACTGCAATCATGGACGCAGTCCTAACAAAGAGGATTGTGATCATAGTCGCAGTCCTAATAAAAATTCAGAAACATGGTATTTTTATGAGGACCGCGATCATGATTGTGATCCTAAGATCGCAGTCTTATAAAAACTCAGAAGCATGTGATTTTTTTTAGGAGTGCAATCATGATCGCAGTCTTAATAAATAAGACTACGATTATAATAGCAGTCCTATAAAAACTCAGAAATATGTACTAAAAAAAACTGCGATCATGGCCTATGATCTCAGAAATGGGGCATTTTTGTGGGGACTGCGATCATGATCACAGCCTTAAAAATGAGACATTTTTATAAAGACTGCGATCATAATCGCCGCCCTCAGAAATAATTTTTTTTTTTTTGTAAGGATTGCGATCATGATCGTAGTTTTTTTATATACCAGCTGTCTGTATTTTTGAAGCAGTTCTTATTCATAAAAGATCTTATTCTTATAAAACATTAATAGTAAAAGTATTTCTCCAAAGAAGTAATAATTTGGTTAATTATTTATTAATTTCAAATGACGTAGATCAGGATGGAAAATTTAATTAAGTCTACAACAAATAAGTAAAACTCACATTAATTCATTAATGATATAATACAAGAAAATTCTGTTTTTCTTTTTGTAGAAGATTATCAATTGGACAGCGCTCACCAGTTGGCAATCGTACCAGTGCGCACGTGCCATGGTTCCCACTGATTAGGGCCCCACCCCCACGATGAAAGATTGCGTGTTTGTCACATGCTCCTCTGGTTCATAGGACCAGACCCCATAAATTGTAATGATTGCAATATAGCTTTTTACACACCTAAATTTTGGCAAAATATGAGAAGATAATACACTCAAAACCTAGACTGGCTAGTTTCATTCTAGAATTCGAGGTAGAATTTCTCTCAACCAAATACAATTTTACGGTATATGAATGTAAGATTTATTTTATTAAAATTGATCTACATTATTTCAATTACTTAAAAATAAAAATTATATATTAAAATATTTTTTTCTCATTCATCAAGAAGGACGAAATAAACAATCAAAAATAACATGTTACGTACATCTACATCTTTAACATACAAATTCTCAATCTAATTATTTCATCATAATTTAAATCCTCACATACCATATTTTACACCGTTAAACTAACTAACTCACTATTCTGATCGTCTATTTTGTACCTACTTGATAGATGAATAAAAACATTCAAAATATACTATTTTTTATTTTTAGTTATGTAAATCAACTTCAACAGAATAAATCTTACATTCAAATATCATAGTGTTGTATTTGAACGAGAAAGAGTCAGCCTTGAATCCTTCCGAGACGGCTCTATATCCAAAAACTATATAACACATTATTACGTGGATGCAAAAAACAAAAATAAGAGAATCTAGAGAAGTGGAGGCAGGCTTGGGGGGCCCAAAAACAAGGAGATTTGATGGGTACAAAAGTTGATACTTGCAACTGGGAGTGGGGAAAAAGATGCTTGCCTTTTGATGATGATTTATGAGTTGCTAATTTAATTGATCTCCATGATTCAAATCTAAACACTGGACGAAATTTTTTTATTTTTGTGTGCTTAAAGTCAATGTTAGTTCTTCTTTGAAGTATTGACAAGACAAAGATGTTTTTCTTCTTCTTCTTCTTCTCAATAGCCACGTCTCCGCGGTCTGCAAACCCCGAGTCTGACTGTCACTGCTCCAAAACAATCGCGAGTTGAACAATCAGACCGTGATTGATGGCGCGATGAGCCTGACCAAAAATAGTTGTTAATTTAACCGAGAAGATAACTCCTGCAAGAATGGGCAAAAGAGAGAGTGTTCATGTACTGACTCCAAACTTTGGGGACAAAGGCCAATCTTTGTTGTTTGCATTGATAGGGGATCTTCATCACTCTACTTTGGATTCAGCATCTACTGGGTGATTCAATACCATTGGCAGTGACACAGAAAAAAAGGTGCCACCTGCAAGAGATTCAGACTTATTAGTTATACAGTAATGATGAATAATGGGGAACATAATTTCAGATTGGTTCGCAGTGAATGGAAGTACAAGACTCTTATTGAATCATTTACAGAATATATATATGCAGAACATAAAGAAAACTCAAATCGCAAATTAAGAGAATTTTGTATGCATGGATACAGACATAATTTGTGTGGAGGTGCTCATACAAACCTTAGGTTGTAGTTTAAGAAACAATGCATATAATAGAGGTATTATTAAAGGTGATATTTAACATAATCTTGGCAATATAGAAAAATATGGCATCATGGTATATATACATAATGATGGATTCTACCTTGGCTTCAGCTCGGAGATGGAATCGATCAGATATCGAATGAGGGCATTGCCCTGCACTTGCATTGCATTACCTTGAACTGGGAAAATTTTACTGCTCAGCTCAATTCAGAAGTTTGGCAACTACACTGTTTATAGCAGGCATCAACTTACAAAAATAGTTGAAACAACCACCATACCCAGTGTTCGTAAAGTAAGAACACCACATATATGCAAAATCATGCATAGAGCGAAACAGAATTATAAGGAAAAGGCAAGATGAAACATAAATAGCAGATTAAATCCTTTGAATTCCACACATGTAAGCAACAACTGTAGAACCAATACCTACATATGATCCTATCTTAATGATCCTTTCAACAGGCATTTTAAGCACTTCGCCGACCTTTCCAATTAACCGCAGGCGATTCTTATTTTATCAAAGAATATGGTGCACATACTCACTTCTTAAGACCAAACACGTAAGGAATAGGTATTAAATACAGAAGCATGCATGTCACTAGAAACTCTTGGAAACAATCTAAAATAAGAAACATTATGTGCATATAACATCAATCAACACAATTTCCCTTACAAATCCAGAGGGTCCATACTCTCATGTTAGTAGCATTAGGAAAAAACTAATGAATCTGTAAAAAAAAAAATGTCTGAATAGTTTACGCAACACAGGATGAAGATGAAATTGAACATCACTTTGTGACTAATAGAAAATTAGGAAGCAGATAAAAGAGAAGTTAACTTAGGTCATAACACAATAAAAGAAACAATATGCGCATAACACAAAGTTAGCCATGTAATAGGAACATAAAAGGTGCAACTATCACCATCAAGCTTTGTCCAAGAATCCCCACCAAAATTTCCTACCAAGGGCAACATTCAATGTCACAGCAAGCTTTAACGCGTCTTTCTTTATGATTTGAGTCCAACTTAAGCCGGGCCTCCCGCTTATATTCTACCCTAAGATACAAACTCGTCACTTATTTTGGTAGAGCCTTTAAGCTCTTTACATTCAACGTCACAGCAAGCTTCCACACCAGTTTACTCGCATTGTACTCATCCCTTACCTTCTTAATTTTCCAACACTTAGCTTAGCATTCTCCTTTCTTCTAAATTGTCGTGTTTGAACATGCTTCCCTAATCACCCAACATTTCAACCATGTCATTTTGTCTATTCTCCAAGTCACTTTTCTCATATAGGGAACTTCAAGTGTTGCTCTACCTGATGAGAAAAGATAGGTTTACTTGCCAGTTGGCTCCTACAGTCTCTTGGAAGGGACTTCTCACGCCCATAGAAGTTGGTCCCAACTCATAGATGGAAGCTCGTACCAGATTGGCATTGGATTGAAAAACTAAAAATGAAAAATAAATAAAATCATAACCGATGTAAATCCTGTATATCTATCTTCCATCAAGGGATGTAGAGCTCACCATGCTGAGGCTCCTAGTAAACATGGAATCTGAGCATAGCAACTTTGGATAGCCTATCTCTACACCCCCCCCCCCCCCCCCCCCCCCCCCCCCCCCAAAAAAAAAAAAAAAAAAAAAAAGTTATCAGCTCCAGCTAATTTGGCCTACAGCTACATCATTTTTGGTGGTTGCAACAAATCCACATCACCAGTGTTTGCTAGTTGCTACACTAATGCAATCTCCTGTCAGCCGTACTTTCTTATCATCCAATGCTCCACCCTATATAAATTTTCCCAATCTTAATGCCTCATGGGTATAAATTCTCCTTTCTTCTAAATTGTCGTGTTTGAACATGCTTCCTTAATCACCAAACATTTCAACCATGTCCTCTTGTCTATTCTCCAAGTCACTTTTCTCGTATAGGGAACTTCAAGTGTTGCTCTACCTGATGAGAAAAGATAGGTTTACTTGCCTTGTTGGCTTCTACGGTTTCTTGGAAGGGACTTCTCATGCCCATAGAAGTTTGGTCCCAACTCATAGCGGGAAGCTCGTACCAGATTGGCATTGGATTGAAAAACTAAAATGAAAAATAAAATCCAAACCGATGTGAATCCTGTATATCTATCTTCCACCAAGGGACGTAGAGCTCACCTTGCTGAAGCTCCTAGTATACATGGAATCTGAGCATAGCAACTTTGGATTGCCTATCTCTATACCTCCCCCCGGTGCGAGTTATCAACTCCAGCTAATTCTGGCTTACAGCTACACCTTTTTTGGTGGTTGCAACAAATCCACATCACCAGTGTTTGCTAGTTGCTACACTAATGCAATCTCATGTCGGCCATACTTTCTTGTCATCCAATGCTCCACCCTATATAAATTTTCCCAATCTTAATGCCTCACAGGGGTTAAAATCTCATCAGTATGGGGTTGTGCTAATAAACTTAAATTTGCATATAAAGCCATTATTTGTTGATTGTTGATAGAATTAGGCAATTTCTTCATTCCGTATCTCAGGTGCCCAAAACCAATCTGAATTATGAAAGGATAAAAAAGAAAGTGTCAGATATCCAAAGGAAGATCAATCAATATCTCCACCACGAAAAAGCTGCACTAATTCATATATATAACACATACTCAATGTATATTGCCAAAAAATGGTTAGTAGTAAAATGCACGATATAATAAACAGATCACCCGAAAATAGAGATCGTCATAAAAGGTCAAGCAGCATCTGTGCTATAAATAGAAAAGAAGCTCACTATCTTCATCTTGACAGTGGTTTACATTAACAAACATATAAGGTATCCAGGATACCCTCAATGTATAGATCATTCACCAAACACCTGATAAAAGAAAAGTGAGCAAGTGCAGAAAGAGATCTTCATTGATCAATGAGTATTCAACAATCATTACATGGTATCTGTGCAAAGCAAATACAGAACAACAACATGAGACTTTACCTTTTCACGATGATCTCAATTCACCTTCTAAGACAAAGGTTCTTTCACACTACACATTTCTAGCTGTACGCTAGTGATAATACCAATCAAAAAGCATGAAAAACACGTGAGGCAATCTTGCTTGTAGTTAAGTAAAGAAAAGGAAGGAAACCAATGATAACATGGTACCCTCTCTTCTTAATTCTGTATCAGCCACAAACATCCTCCACCTGTCAATCAATCCGTAGAACAATACAGGCCTTAGTCATATGTATATATAAAGATATAAGCTTATATTCTATGTTCTTCATTTTTTAGCATATACGTAACCAGAATTAAAAAGAAGGAATGCTTAAGCATCTAGGAAGAAATGATTAATTTCTATCAATAGACCCACCAGCCAAAGACACAAAAGAGAACAGTGGGCAATAACAAAATCCTAAAAACAAATGTCATCAGATGTCTATAGACTCTACCCCTATCATCAATCCAACAAATAGTATAGGCCTTCAGTCACATCTATATATAATAACAAGTTAAAATCTAATATCCATTCATTCAGTAATGGAAAGTTCCTAGATAATAATGTTATGAACTCAATTATCCTGGTCTAAAAAAGCCAACAAAGCCTATGTTGAAGGAAACATACATTGACGGAGTGGAAATATCAGTTCATAGGAGAAACATCAACTCCAGAATAGTTGATTAGCACTGACAGTTAAATTGGAAAAAACATCGGATACTTGAATACGGTACCTCTCACCACCACCTTTACTCCCTATTGCGCCCCTGCCACGACAACACCTATTCCTTTGCTTCCTCCGTCATCCTGGCTGCGTCCAATGCCTTTGGCAGCCCTTCCACCGCCTCCATCTTCTCTACCTCTTCCCCTCCCGCGACCGACACCAGGTGGTTTCCTATCTGGATACAGCAATAGAAGAAACAGAGTTAAAATAGCTTCTCCTGTCGTAAAGGTGATCCACGGTCAAAGACATGGAGCAAGATTAACTTGTTCATCTAGAAGAAATATTAAGCTGCACACAATTTAAATCTACTGCTGCAAGATTAACTTATTCATCCAGGTAAACGATAAGCTGCACACAAGTTAAATCGATAACAACAGTAACCAAGCATTCATCCCAAAAATTTGATGACCTATTTATAACGAACGTATGTCAATAAAACTATGCCATTTTAAACACAGCAAACAAGAAAAGGAAAAGATAACCACAAGTAGCTTGCAAAGATCATAAAGCCAATTTCTTTAAAAAGAATATTTACTGCAGGATGTAAGAATATTTACTGCAGGATGTATTGTTCTCTAATCACACATAACTATCTTTCATGGTAGCGATCATGGTTCTATACACTTGCTGCTACATAATGGACTATGAAGGTGTAATAAAATGTCTCACAGTACTTGGCTGAAACAATAAGCAATTACCTGAGCGGGTCTTGCTGGTTTCTTCTTGAACCTTATCAATCACCTATAATAGAGAGAACCACTGTAACTGTCAAATTAGATTATATAACATATTGAAGAAACAGTAATAATTATTAAATAACAAATTATGCACTGATAACAAAGATAGAAAGAATAGTTATGGAAAAATAGCATCTTTGCATGAGTACTTGATCATATGTAGTAATGCCAACATGTAAAACCATTGCAAGAGATCCAAGAAAAAATATCATAGGTTTGCTATAAAACCTTTTGGATAGATAGATATGAGTAATTGGAGTGTAAACTGAATTTGATAGGGTAACAATTCTTTCAGCATATGCCTGCATGAGTGTTAAAAGATATTTTTCTTCCCTCTTTTCTTTTATCAAGTCACATCAATTTGGCACATGGAAAACTGCAAAGTCATCTTGACTACAACAATCACATTATCTACAATCAGAACAAATTAGGTATCATGAGGAAACATGATGAGATCACTAGTGTGGTGCCCATTCCTTTCCATGCTTTGATGAAGACATCAATTGACTCTCAACCTGCGTGGTTAACCATATAACGTGGTTCGTTAAACAATGACTGTCATCTCTGATGAATGGCAATGCTGATACCCGATACCCAGGCTTAATGGTTGAATAGTGCGAGCAAAACTATTTAACTACAAGCTTGCAAGGAAATATCTTCTGGGTCAAAGCATGAGAAATAAAGCTTGCAAACTTTACAAATTAGCTCTCACCTTGTACCAACCTCTGTTATATTATTATTGCAGAGAGGAAGCAGGCACAATCTTGACATCAATAAGATTGAACTTGATTCAAGTTATAATGTCACCGGTAAAAGACAAAATTTTACGCATAGAAGAATTCACTAGAAGCTTTAACAACTTTTTCAGGATTTAATCACAATTCTGGTCCTCTTGCAAACTTGTTGCACTTGACTGCTTCGAGCATGCATGGTGATACCCTTAGCATTATGGAAATAAACAATATTCCTTAAATGTGCAAAATCTCTATTTCAGATGTATTTCCATTTTATCATATAGACACGTGGTAATCATACCTGGGTTTTATGAAAGGGATCCTTTGAAATCAAGGGATGTTTTTCACATCAAAAACTTGGATCCTCCATGAAGGAAGTAATGGAGTTTCGGCTAAAAAAACAAAGTTATACTGTTGAAGAGGAAGATAAATAGGATCAGGAATAGTAAAAGAGGAAGACAATTTTCATTTCTATGGAACAATAAAATAGACATGAAAGTAGCTTTTAGACGAGAAATTGTACTAATTGGTGAGACTAAGCTACAAGGTAGGAAGGAGGCACGTTAATTACATTTCCCCTTTCTGCCGGTATTTGAATTAGTGATGGTTACAGAGTTGCTCTTGTATCCCTCTATCAACAAACTCCATAAAAAATGAATTAATAGCCCAACTTTGACAACTTCCAAAGGCGGAAGACCATGCCCGATATGCAAACTAATCCAAGGAATTTGACAAAATACATGGAGTTGGTAGGTAAGCGATCTTATAGTAAATAGGATGAAATACAAAGGAAGGAGGAATATCCATTTCCAGAACTGAAATGAGGAAGGAGCCATAATCCACTTCCACAACTACCATGTCTCCTTCAGGTCCTTAAGCGTAGAAGTACTTGATATAACTAGGATACTTATAAGTACTTATAAGTTATAACAACCCCTAGGATTATTAGATGACATTTTGTATCTAAAAGTGTTCCATAGAAGTAACTTAATATTGGCATTTGTACTTAATAAGGCAACATAAACTTGCATAGTTATCTTTCATATCAATCAACCGAGCATGATGTCTATTACATTTGTTCTTATCTCTAAGATTCATATTCCTCTTTGCCATCTGGCTGTGCTTGTGCCTATATGATGACATCAATGTTAATGATCTAGTATCTTTGAGCTTATCCAAATGAGTTAATTGCTGAAAACTCTGCTACATTATCAAGGGTTTGACACTTTATCCCCTCATCTATCATTTTCTATACTTAACACCCCCCCCTGACATCAATGTTAATGATCTAGTATCTTTGAGCTTATCCAAATGAGTTAATTGCTGAAAACTCTGCTACATTATCAAGGGTTTGACACTTTATCCCCTCATCTATCATTTTCTATACTTAACAACCCCCCCCCCCCCCCCCCCCACACACACACACCAAAAACACACACACACACACACACACACACACACACACACACAAAAAAAAACATAATTTTTGTTAACTTTTTCCATCCAAGGAGGTCGAGTGACCCCATGAACACCAAACGCCCCCACGACCAATTTAGCATTAATAATCCATGTTCCCGCATAAAGTAGGCCCCACAAGATAAGAACATGTTTTAACCCTCGTCAACTAGTTGGAACCCTAAACAAAGAGTTTTGGAGAAGGTGAGTGAAGAGAAGCCCCATTTTTCCATGGGGACACCAAAGAAAAGATGAGTGAAGAAAAACCCCTTTAGAATTTGACATCTTTTGTGACCAATTCTCTCTTTTTTCTGCATTTTGTTGGCAGGGGATATTTCCTCATCACTTTCCTTTCATAGGTTGAGATTTAATGGCAATCTTAACAGGAAACTGATACCTCATGTGGAAGGGTTAATTTAGGGAACCTCCCTCGTTCTGCCCCAATATACCCTAGACATCATACCAAAATTCCGAAAATTGTTCCCAAAGGAGACATGGTAGAAATTTTGAGAAAAAAAGCTGAGATTCTTACTTATTTTGATGGATCTTCAATCAGCAACTGCACTTGGGGTTTAACAGAAAATCTGATCTTCAACCAAACCCCCCCAAAATCCTTTAATCAACGTCCAACCTGTGCCTTTGTTCCTAATACTCCTCTCTTCTTCTATCTATTCTTTTTCTATTGTACTTTTTTTCTCTTATTCTCTTCTTTTATCCATTCAGTACTTTGTGATCAAGGATCTATTTCTCAATTCCTTTCAGCTCTCAGTATTGTCGGGTTACTGCCTTATGTTAGGTTGTCTTAATGACTTTAATGCAAGATTTGGCGCATAGGTTATAGCAATCAGAATTAACAGGGGATCATATGGCCAAATTAGGTGGAGAGGTGTTTTGGGGTTTTTTCTGATGGTACTTTGAATGGAGAAATTAAACTTTGTTTGCGGGTGGGCTGGGCGGGAGATGGGTAAAGTTTAGAAAATGATAGATTGGGGGGGGGGGGGGGGGGGGGGGGGGGGGGGGGGGGGGGGGGGGGGGGGGGGGGGGGGTGGGTGGTGAAACCCTCGATAATACAAGGGGGTTTTCTGTAATTAACCCTATCCAATTAAAAGAGTACTAGATTGGCTTCAGAAGATTAAATTAGCTGAAGGTTAATTTTGGGAATAACACACTTGGTATTTCAAATAAGAATGTAACTCCAAAAGAATATTTCACGAAAAGAATGTAGTTGTACATAAGCTTCTTTCTGCTCATTGGTTGCATGAGTTTTAAGTCTATAACCATTAAAGTAATCATATCACCAACTCAGCTGCTGGGTTTTATGCCAAACCCTTCTCTTCTTCATAGTTTCCTTGGCCAACAATTTGGCACCAACTCATAAAGTTGACATAATGCTGATTGCCAATTACAAATTTTGTCAAATTTTCAATAAAGCCTTCTGAATATGATGTTTTACTCAACAAATAGCCCCATTATCATGGGAAAAAGGCTTATAAATGCTTTTTATATATGTATGCATCCATGCATCCATGCATGTTTATATCAAATAGTGTATGTATGTATTAAACAGTGCATCAGTCAGAAGCACAGTGAGGCAATTGCGAGGCAAGGTTAGGCACACGACAGTGCCCTATAGCGTAGGCGAGGCTCATGGCAGTCCTGAGGCGCACACCTCGCTTGCACCTTGCCTAAACCGCAAGGCTTTAATGTGTCATAATCATAACCCGCTTAAAGTGGGTTTACCCTTACCCACACCTTAATTAAAAACAATAACACATCGATACCTCCCCTCTTGCCCCCAACCAAACAACAGCCTCAAATTGTCCACAACCCTGCATCTAGGCTCCCTTCATAGCCCATATCTGGTGATGACAAGCCCACTTTGGTCATATGGACACAACAATCTCTCTCCAGCCAGAACAAGCTCCTCCAGTAAGTTTCCCCCCACTCTATTACAGATATGCATTATTTTAAAACACTCTTGGTCTTGACTCTCTTGTTCCTCGCCCTCTTCTTTTCTTTCTCCTTCTGCCCGCTTCTTTGCTCCTTGTTGCGGCTGCTACTTCTTTTGTCATTGTTGCTGCTCTTCTGCTCCTCCTCCTATCTGCAGCTGCTACTGCTGCTTTTGCCATCACTGCTGCTCTTCTGCTCCTCCTTCAGCTTCTACTGCTTCTCCTCTTCTTCTCGTTGCTACTATGCTGCTGCTTTTACTGCTTTTTCCTCTTGCATCTTCATTTTTATCTTTTACTTCTTTTTCTTCATCTTCTTCCCTGCTTTTGCTGCTGCTGCTTTTACTGATGGTGGTGGTGCTGCTGGTGCTTCTCTGCTTTCTAACAGTGGCTTCACAGCCATTATTACAGAGATAAAAGCTTCACAGTCAGCGGCTGCTAATCACTTATTCTCTTATTTTTTTTTAACTTGTGAATTATATGATTTGTGTCTCTTGATGGTCTACTGATTGAATGCGCAACAATGTATATTTTTGTGGTGATTTAGCTTCAATTTCATTAATTTTTAGATTCTAAAACAAATATTGTGCCTCACTAAAGTGTGAGGCTACACCTTCGGTTGCGCGTTATGCCTCACACACATTAGGCCGCCCTTTGCGCCTTGCAGCTTGGCGACATCGGTAGTAAATATGAGATAATTAGAGAAAACTAAAGAACATATTAAGAGATATTTTAACAGATATTTTCTCCTCCCCTACATGGTGAAACTTTTTGTTTCTTCATGGTATTTAATTATGTAGGTTGGTTGGTAGTAGTGTAGTACGGTCAAGTTAGGGCAAGTTAAAAGAGCGCAGGGGAGACCGAAGAAAACATGAATGGAGGTGATTCAACAAGATATAAAGGATAAAGGTCTTAATGAAAGCATATTGCTCGATAGGAATGAGTGGAGAAAGTTGATTCGTGTGCCCGATCCAGCGTAATTCTCTTTTGGTTCATGTAGCCTACCCCAAATACTTGGGACAAATGGCTTAGTTGTTGTTGTTGTTCTGGTTGGTAGTACGGTCAAGTGGAGCCCAATAATATTCCAGCAACAACTATATCATTTGTTAATCAATTCGAAATGAGATAAGCAAACCTCCTAGAGAAACCTAATATAAATTGAAATCGTTGCCTATAAAACAATAAAGCAGTTAAAACCAACATAGCCAAAGCTCATTAATATTATAAGATCCAGGTGTTTTAACAGCTTTGTCTGGATCAAAGATACACATGCAACATATTCCGAAAACACCAACTAATTAAATCAATAAGCAGTTAAAAATCAACCCAGCAGTTTAACACACACGACGTATTCCAAAACCATCTGCTTCGAAAGATTTTGCACAAACCTCATCCAGAGCTCGAAGGTACTTGATCGTGTTCCCGCGTGAATGTAACACTCGGGCATCCTCCAAAACCTATCTCCATCCTACAATCAACACAAACATACTCGATAAACAATCTAATACCACGCTCAAGCTCATTGAAACACAGCAAGAGGGCAAGCAAGCTTTCACCTTTGAAGTGCAGATGACCTCTCGAAGGTGAATGTTCATCCAAGTGTCGCGTCTCCCCATTCTTCAGCTCCACTAACCACATCACCAAAATCAAAGAAATTGAAAACTCTAAACCCGAAATTTGAGACTCTGTGTGAGAGAACGAGGAGAGATGAGTATGCCCCTGCGGTGTCTTTAAAAGTGAGAGAGGAAGCTTGAAAATAGCACCCAAAATAAATTCAAAATTCAAAAAAAAAAAAAAAAAACCAAAGAAATGTGATGAGAACTACAAGTTTGCCAAGAATCGTCCCATATTTTGCCGAATTCTGGAGATCAATCATGCAAGAGTGGAAAGAGGAAAGAGTCTTTTGATTGATGAACCCGGTCACACAGTATGCATTCTTGGTTCTCTCGGGGAGCGGATATTTCCACCCAGAAAATTGATGAAGGCACTCAGCATTAAGGCACCCCAATTTTAGATAAAGGCACCCCTAAAAATAAAAAAAATGTCTAAACAATCCACTTACCCCCTACCTCCCCCCCCCCCCCCCCCCCCCCTCACTAGCGACCACCTCCTCCCCCGCCTTCCCCTCAACGGCTAATGCCTCCCCTCCTCCCCTCCCCCTCCCCCTCTCCCTCTGACGAACCCCTCCCCCTTTTCCCCCCCCTCCCCCCCACCCCCTCCAGTCTCCTCCCCGGTCCCCCACCCTTCCCCACCCGCCGAGATCGGGGGGGGGGGGGGGGGGGGGGGGGGGGGGTGGGGGTGGGTGTCGGGAAGTGGGGGTTGCCAAGGAGGAAGAAGAAAAGAGCATTTTAGAATTTTCATCAAAAATGAAATTGTCAAAAAAAAAATAATGACACACTTGTAATAACTTATGAGGCGCCTTCATCAATTTTTGGGGTGAAAATATCCACTTTCTTTTGGGAGGACCGACGGGACCGAACCAATATCCACTTCCTTTCTTTTGAGAGGGCCGACGGGCCAGGTTTGGGTCGAATCTTTGCGAATACAGATCCATACCAAAGTTGTGTGAGCATTCTTTTTTTTTTATTTTTGTTCCTTTTTTTTTGGGGCCACTAACAAAGACTTCCCATAATCCAATTCTCTTCTTTTTCCTTGAGACATGATTCATTAGTGGCACTACTTCGAATCTGAGACCTATAATCCAACTCTCTTCTCTATCTTTGAGTTAAGATTTATCAGAGTGAAACTTTGTCAACGAGAGAACTTGAATCTAGAATTCTTCACAATTCACTTTTCCAATGCTTTAAGATTTTTTCTTTTAGCATTGGGTCAAGCTTCATTGGTGACGGAATTTGAACCTAGAGCTCGCCAAAATTCACTTCCAACCCCCACCACCTCCAAGCTCTCATACATGATTTCGGATTGATTTCAGAGGCACGCTTGGTTTGCTCAAAACAAAATGCTACATTTGCGGCATTCAGACATTCAGTGTTTTCTGCAGGTAGCACATTACAGAAAATAAACTCCAAGTTCATTGGTGGGTCTTGATTTTGCAGCATTTGCATGCATAAATAAAAACTAGTAACGGCTATTTTGCGAGATGATACAGAACTGTTAGCTGTAAGAATGGGCAATGAGAGCTAAAGAAAACGACGACAGCAACAACTATTAGTCCCCATCATAGGTTTGCTGTTTTTACTCATCTTGTCGCATGCCAAATGCTGGAAAAAAAACAAACAAAAAACAAATAATACACAACTTAAAAAACTTCATGTACAGACTCAAATTGGGGCGAAGATGATGGGTATTTAGGACTGGATCATGTAAATTTCTAACATTTCATTGCTTAGACTCGAGTACAGTCTTTCGTGACAAAATTGGAGCAAAGCTTCCGGCAACGTGCACCCTATTAAATTCACAGACACACACATACATAGATATACACTCAGGATCTCGAACTCCCTTGGGACATCACTGCGCCGCCATTAGGTTAGGCCTGGACAAAAATGAAGCAGGCTCCAAAATGCCGAAGAAGAACAATCACCATTACGGAACTTGAAGATCAATCCATCTGTGACCTATAAAGAAATTAAAAAATATATATATTAAAATTGCAAGAGGAGAGTGGATGAGACTCGATCCTTGAGCATTAGAAAAGAATAATTTCCATATGGCCCAAACATAGCATGTCAAACGTGCTGTCATAAAACAAAGTGGGATAATTTTCAAATTAAGCAAGCATGACAATGCATATTCAAATTGTCTCGATGTCTAGCTTATCTTTGCTGTGAGCTCAGGCAATTTCTGATGAAGGGTAAATATCTTCCATGATGATTCGGATGGTTTGATGAAGAAAACTTGTTAGGATCATTGCCTATCTTTCTCTACAGATATGAGGTTAGAGACCACTCCCTATTAATGTGAACCCGGTCAGAAGTCTGGGAGGATAGATACTTCATGAATAACTTGCACATAATTGTTTCAATGTGCAATAGGAGACCCTGTAGGCTAATAATACACAAGCAGTGCTGGAGTGAATAAATTGGAGATTTGCAACTAAGTGGTGATGCAGTCTTTAGGAAATTTTTTCTATGAAACTTGTTTTCTAATTTATTCAAGCTCCAAATTTGTTGACTTGGGAAGTATCCCTATCATAGGCTAGCCGTGAGATTTGCAGTCACAGTTATATTTGCATGGATTGCTCCAATTAGAAGATGCATGGGATGCAATTCAGGATCAATCTCATGGACTTGCCCTATAAAGCAAGGTCATGCAATTAGAGTTGTAAAGGTTGTACTATGCACCAAGCACGCAGGGTAATATTACCTTGCGACTGGCGTCTGCAACCTCAACACCTCATTACTTTAACAGGAAGTTTGCGATTCTAATAAGAAGGAAATTTTTATATTTGAGAAGCAAACAAAAGAAAAATATCTAATATTTGGTAACTAGTGATTTCATCATAATAATAAAAAAAAAACTACGCATATCTGCTTACTACAAATGGATTTTGACTATTTCTCCAAATGCATGACAAAACTATTTGCATCTTTGAGATATCAATTTGATTTTGCCTTATCCAAATTAAAACTTGAGTTGATTAGTATAATCTAACCTTCCATCCTGAAGAATGCTCAAATCTGTTAAGTGACGCATTGTCGGCCTACCATGAGGACAATTCCAAGGAGACTTGAGGTCTGCCAAATTATGCAATATCTGCAAAAAGAAAAGGCGGGTAAACATGTTTGGTACATATGCCAAATTCTTGCAAACAAACTTACAAAAGAAATAGTAAAAGAATTCTATGTTTGATTACATATGAAGCCGGTGGCTTAAAGATATTTGATACATTGACAATTATGTGCCACAGTGCAACGGTTTACATCTAGATCTCAAGGCAAGCTCCAGTATCTTAAAACTTGGAACAATTATAAATCTACAAGAGAAGCTTCACACAACTAAAGGACATAATATTCATCATGAACACTTGCAATTTCTTTGTTTCTATGTGTTAGATATAACATGTGATTAGTTAATTAGTAGAGTTTTTTTAGTTACAGAATCCTAATAATGTTTAGAGTCTTATAAAATCCAAATAGTATTGTGAGTGATAGTATTAGTAGGAATGTAGGACTTAGTTTTGTATGGCTCTACATAAGGAGAGGATTGTTCATGATTTTATATTGTATTTTATAATTTCTTTGAATATCAATAAAAATGGTTATTTAGATATACCCTCAAATCTTTGGTATTTAAAAATTTGCCCCTCAAATCATTGATATTAGAAATTTACGGTCTAAATCTTCTAGATCTTAAAAAGTTTACCCCCCTTTTTAGAATAAAAAAAGAATATTTCAATTTGATCATATTAATTTGTCTATTTTTTAAAAAAAAAAGACTAAACTGTCCTTTTTAAATGATTAAACACTACCTTCCAACTTAAGCCCATAAACTTATCTCCTTTACATATATATCCTCCACTTCTCTCTCAAAAATCAAGCACATTTCTACTTTATTCATTTATCATCAAAAACCACATTAAATCATCTTCACATATGCTCCTTGAGAGATTTGCGAAAAAATTCAAGATATTTAGAGCGAGATTTGAGAAAAAATTTGAAGGAATTTCAGGTTCAAGAGAATTACGGGGAGGGGAAGGGGAAGAAGAAGAATAAAGGAGAGGAGGGACAATAATTTTATTGTGATAAAATTTGGCTTAGGTCATATAGGAACAGTGAAGAAAAAGGAGGACATATGGGTAAAACACTCTTATTTTTTTTTCAAATCTAACAAGAGAAGTTATTAAGATCTAGAAGATTTCAAGATAAATTTCTAATATCAAAGCTTTGGGGGTAAATATCTAAACACTAAAGATATGAGGGGCATATATGTGAATAATCCCAAAAGAAATAGTCATATTCATAATTTAACATCATATAGTCCAGTTTAGCTAAATCATCATCAACAATGTCACCTTTCACTACCACCACCACTACGATCATCATTTTCTTCTTACCCAATGCTTCATCCTCTTTGACTTCTTCCAATACCCCTAGAATAACCTGTGACTACAGTATTGCCCCTACAGTAATCCGCCACTAGAATACCGCCTGCTATAGTGCCGCCTGAAAGAACCTGAAGCTATAAACTGTAGAATATATCAAATGTTTGATGGATATTTCTATTACAAAAGAGGGAAACACCGAGCTGAAGTTCTCAAGCATCTATACAGAGCCACCAAGTAAATCTATCTAAATCAAACTACAGTTTCAGCCTACATTTTTAAGTATATGTAATTCCTTATTTGCATGAGCACCAGTTCTCACAGAACGCCTATTTATCGACAGCATGTGACATTAACATAAGAGCACCATTAAGGACACAGTAAAAGAACCTGAATTCGGTGTAGTCAAAGGTCTTGGACCTCGGCTACGACCAATGATCCTGATCCATGAAATCCTGACAAACTTTGAGAGGCAGTGAGCCGTACATTATAGAAAATATTTTTTTTAATTATAGATATGCATTAACTGAGGATGAAAAATTGCAGATTAAAAAGGAAATATTCCTTATCGTCACATGAAAGTTAATAAATATACAGGTGTTTAAACATTCAAATATAATGCAATAACATGCAGCAAAAGAAAATGAAATGGCAGTCTGTAAATGCATAATTATGCACCATATGTAAGAAATCAGCACCGACTTCTAAGTAAAAGTTTCAGCTGGATGAATCACATGAGAACCATTCAATCATCAAGTCAAAAAATGGAAAACTATGCAAATGAGTAAATGCTAGGTATGCAGTTTATTAAATGCTAGGTACAAAAGTCAAATATCGGGGGCTTGTATGAAAAACATGGGAAGTATAGATGTTCATGGATAGCTTATAAATATGAGTAGTGTGGAGTCCAAGTTAAGAAGAGAAGCAAGAAAGTAGTGTAGTCTGCCTAGTGTAACGTGTTGTGCTATTTAGATGAGGTAAGTTGTATTCTAATATGTATCAGTGTATCAAAATTTGTTTTGCACCCTTGTGTCCGCATCCCATTTCTCTACAAACCCACCTATCATTTCTCAACACCATATACAGATGAAAGACGCTATCAACTATCAGTCAGTCAAATCCATGAAAGCAATCAACACCATAAAACTAGAATCAAAACGTCCTTCTGTTACCATGCTCAAGTATGAAAATTGAAAAGAAAATCTGGAGAAACTCTATAGCTACCATAGTACTGGCAACGTGTAAGATATCTGTAAATGAAACAATTGAGACCTTAATACCTGTCATCAACAAGTACATTCAAGCTAACAATTTAACTCCAAGAAGAATAGACAAATAGCCTCACTGGTACTTGCAGATATTTTGCCTTAAGAATTAGTACTTACATTCTGCATCTCATTTCGTGTAAGCGCATCACCAATCATAACAGATGTTCGGCATGCACGGGAAGCCAACATAGCCCGGACTCTTGATGGACAAATAGAATCAGAAGTATTTGATTTGTAACTACCAATAGTTGAGCACTCTCCCTGACTATCAGTAAGGGTAGATATAAGCTCCTTCAAATCTGTGACACAGAGAGAAGGTTTGACACTAAAGATATTTCTTTCCTATACACTTTTCTCAATAAAAAATGAATAAATAGATAAAATAAAAACATCAAGTTATTCCAAGTTGCAAGATCCAACAGTAGGATTACCTTCAATCCCAAATGTTATATTTTTACTAAATGGTACAGCTCCTAGCAGAAAACGTTGACCAGGAGGGGCATCCATGTCTTCATTCAATGCAAAACCATTTTTCCTTGAAGAAAGTAAATAAAAAAAATTAAGTGGAATCCTGACGAAGAAAATCTCAGAAACTCAATTACCCAACAGGACACCAGTAATGAAGAAATATTGAGATGCAAAAATGAAAATCTGCTGGAATATTATATACTTGACGTTCAAGTTTATATATGGAACAGCATAGCAAACAATTAGCAGAAAGACTGCAGACATATGGAAGCATGTATGCTCCCAGTTTTGCTTAATTCTATTTGTATATTTGCGAGCACTGTTCAAGCAGGAATATGAATTTGGAATCTACATCCAATTGCTAGACTGGACTGTTCTCGAATCATCATCATCATCCACCGAGTATTAGGACAAGGTCAGCTAGGCAAATAGTATGAGCGTGGAAGCACCAAACAAATTTTTATAAAGCTCCATGACATTAATCCCCAAACAGTCAGTTCTAACTCCCTTGCTAAAAATAGTTATAGGCAAGAGAGAATGTTCAAATAAGAGCCTAAAAAGCCAGATGGCGAAAAGAGAACTCCCTTAATGATTGAACAGTTAAGTACAAAGCAACTCTGCAAGCTAGGAAGGACTCATGGTGAGGAGAAAAGATGAGAACTATTCAAGGGACTCATCTCCGAAGCACAACACCTCAGAGCAAAACTGAAATATATTCTTGAATTGCCTATTGTGCCTTTAAAGTAGCTAAGAATTATTAATGGGAACCTCCTAAGTCAAGTCATCTACCCAAAACAAACGACAACACATGTAGTTTAAATGAGCAACTTTTCACAAATTGTATATAGATTAAACTATGCCCCAAGAATAATGGTCACAAACTAGTCCACGGTGTGGTAAATAATGGCTGTGCATCATTCATTTATACCCTTGAGGGGCTGAAGTATCATTTAGGAACCATATCTTTTGGGGGATCACCTAATTTACCTTCCAATGGAAAATATTGATTTCTTCTTTAAGAGAGATATTTTTTTGCTCTTGTATTTTGTACTTTTGTTCATTAACTATTTATTAAAGGGACAATTTCATCCAATATCGTATCTCTTTCACCAATTGTGCAACGTACAACAATCTATTCATGGCTGTCAAAGCCAATGCTTAACAGCATCTGTATTTTTTTTATATATCATTTAGTTGAATGTTGAATTGTATATCTATGGTAAAGGATGAGTTTCAATATACTTACTTTTTTAGAAGCATTATATAGTTATATCTGATTCTCCTTGTATTATCTGACAAAAGCATGCTTTGCCGTGTTTCTACCAGCACCTGCTAACACTAAGCAGATAACAATGGGTTTAATCCCAACTTGTTTAAAGCCCATGACCCAACTATATAAAAAAAACATGGTTTAAACTCTAGGTATTGGTGTCGGCCAATTGTTTTTAGTATCAATGTCGTCATTGTCAGTCGTCAATGTCGGCAATATCGGCCTTGATATTGGCCAATATTATAGTGTTAGTATTTTATCGGGTATCTCAAATCCATACGATATTGCAAATATACATCGGAATCGGCCAATATTTGAAACCATGAGAAACAAGCATAAACTTTAGGCACGATTTTGTTACTCTAGTCAAAATAGAAGTTGATAGCAGAAAGAGCGTCATTCTTAAAGAAATCATTAATACATTACCACCTTGAGCTATCAGAACAAACGGAGAAAAAACAAGTAAAACAAATCATCACTTTGTTGGCAAGTATAATGGATCTACAGGACCAAGAATTACAACTGTGATTTGTAGTTTGCTACTTTGCCATCTGCGCAATGGTTATTCTTTGGGTTCCAAAGGTGGTGGGTTTTTTTTTTTTGGTGTTTTTTTTTTTTGTGTGCGTGTTGGTTTGGGTGGGGGGGGGGGGGGGGGGGGGGTAAGGAGGGTGTTGCAACTGAAAAACAAAACTGGGTAAGCCACAATAAAAGATGCATATATATAAGCTTTATGCTCGACACAAGTGCAACCTCAAGCAACACACGAGTTATAAGTTATATGTGGAG
The DNA here is from genome assembly GCA_038442645.1 of Agave tequilana. Classification (NCBI taxonomy): domain Eukaryota; kingdom Viridiplantae; phylum Streptophyta; class Magnoliopsida; order Asparagales; family Asparagaceae; genus Agave; species Agave tequilana. Next base: position 113,521 of record JAVJIF010034024.1, on the reverse strand, counting down.
CCAAGGGGTATCAATTTATATCCCCCTAAAATTATGAAAAGCCCTTATATATTGACCAACGAAGTTTTGACCTCCATCATAAAATTAAAGTGCTACCATAGATTTCACAAGGAACTTCTTTCTCCCCCCACCAAGCCCCCCCCCCCCCCCCCCCCCCCCCCCCCCCACCAAACTGCAACCGCCCATCCTAATTTGAAAGTATGTGATGGAAGCAAAATTTTGAGGTTGTGACTGGGTCTTTAAGAGTTGGACCTATATGTCCATCAAATGAGAGGCAAGTCTATATGATGGGATATGACACCGTTGGAACTCTATCCCTAGGATTTCTCACCCAGCAAAGCAATTGAGATTCTCTTACTAGGGTTTCTCACTCAGCACACAGATTAATAAAGCTTCAGCAAGCAATTTTCATTCATCATTAACTAAAAACTTAAACAATAATCTAGCTTTATATGCGCCTACACTAAGAGAAAGAATTTCACCATAACCAATGTGAGACTAAACATAAACAAAAACTAAATAAAGCAACAAACTAAAATAAAACAACTAAGTAACGATGTCTGATCAATGTTCCCATCATTCTCACCAATTGGAAACATTCAACTCTGATGAATGAACTGATTACAAACGTCAAGCATGTCTGGGTTGAACTAAACAATCTCCTCACACAAAGCGTCTCAATCGGGTCATGATGGTGATCATGAAACAAACATTTGTGCTTCAAGTCTGAACCAAGATGGTGGAGGTGGAACTGGCCTCTGTGATGGATCAACTGCAATCGATAGTAGATCTAGAGAGACTGCATTAAAAAGAGTCAAATCCTCCCTACTGAAAACCAAACTGCTACCAAGATTCCGTGGGATATCCAACTCATAAGTAATAGAAACAATCCTCCTCAGAACTCTATAGGAATACGTCGAGCGTGCAATTTCCTAACAATCCCTGGAGGAAACCTCTCAAAGTGAATCGTAATCATCACCTCATCATCGACTGCACATTCCTACAAGATATTATATGGATATACAACAAATTTGTAGCCATTATTGCAAATTGCAACGTGTCTAGGGATCTCATTATGTGTATGAGGCAAATATAATGCATCAGACTCACGAGGTATAACTCCTAAAAATAGAATATATATATATATATATATATATATATATATATATGAGTTTCCTAGGACATACATCAAACACCGCTAATGATATAACATCATTAGGACTGACATAAATCTGAAAAAACCCAGAAGAGAACTCCAAAAAACCCACTAAAACAAGAAATATCAGAAGTAACATAATGTACCACAGCAAGGAACTCTAATGACTCCCTATAAGAGGAAACGCTAGGAGTACCCACAAAAACTCAACCTCTGTCTCATGCTCAATCTTGTACTCTATCATAGGTGTGACAAATCAAATTTAGAGCTAGATATGAACACTATGAATATCAGTGTCCCTCGAAGAGTCAATATGTTAATATTGTGCCTAGTGATGGTATAACACTTAGAACATTGCTCCCTAGTTTTGGAAATAAATACACTTTTGAAAGACAATTCTAACTCTAAAGCTAAATGAAAAACCTCTTCAATGGAGTCCACATTGTGGAAGCTAGTGAGCATAGCACGTCGTATATCAGACCTCAAACCAGAACAAAACCTAGATATGGTTTAGTAACAGTTCTCTCTCACGTCACAACAAAGGGTTAAGTCATAAAAATCTGGCTATGTAATTCCAAATAGACAAATTACCCTGACGGGTGTTGTGTAACTTATCTCGTTTCAATAAAACTCGGGGAGATACTTCTCCTTAAGTTTGTCGTTCATCTCTTCCCACAAAGCTATAGGGGTTCCTACGCAGTCTCTCACGTGCTTTCTCTATCGAAGTCCAATTAATTCTGGTTAATCCTTCTAGACTCATCCTAACAAATTGAATCTTACGCACACCAAACATCTTAAAACAGTCAAAGTAGCACTCCATATCCGCTAGTCAATCATTGAAAACACGAGAATTAAAGTAACATTAAAATTTTGGATCTGCTAACCTAAACTTACTTGTTATTTTCTCTTTCTTAGCAGTATGCCAATCATAAGCACGACTATTCTCATAGTCATCTTTAGTGCAAGTCCTATAGCCTTCATGACATTCATAATCTCTAGGACCATCTCGTACTTTTGTGTTTCATGATTCTTTCCTCTCTCTCGAAGTTACCTAAGCATATGATCAAGCTTATCTGCTATGTCAATTTGTTTGTCATCTTGATTATTCATGTTAGCTTATACGAATTTCGTAACTAAACATGCATCAACCTAAGTCACGAATGCAAATCAAACAAACAAGCGGATGCAATGCAAAATCCTAACCTCAAACAAAACTAAATGCATGCACTAAATGATGAAAATTAAAATCTCCCAAAAGGCTCAATGTCTAAATGCTAAGAAATGCAATTCTAAAATGATGAAAATAGCAAACAGAGATGCAAACCACTAGAAGAAACAAATCACAATATTGCTAATAAATCTAGCAACCAATAATATTTGCGAATAATTTAGCAATTGAAGTTTCAACTCAAGTCAGATTTCACCTGAGGGGTAAGTAGTTCACGCTCAAACGCAGAATCCTGTAAGATTACTCGAAAGATTACCCACCACTGAGAGCTAAAAGTCACGCACGAAAGTCTTGGAACAACGATAATACAAGCTGGATGTGACTGGAAGAGAGAGCGAGGGTTTTTGGGAAAAGAAAACTACAATTTTAAAACTTTGGTGGAGAAAATTAGGATTTTCATCTCAGATACCAAATGATAGGGTACGAAACCGTTGGGACTCTGTCCCTAGGTTTTCTCACCTAGCAAAGCAATTCTTAATAGTCGTAGTCTTATATAGGCCTACACCAAGAGTAAGAATCCCACCACAATCAATGTGGGACTAAACATAAATAAAAACTAAATAAAGCAACCAACTAAAATAAAATAAAATAAAGCCAACTAAGATAACGATGTCCGGTTGATGTCCCCATTGCTATATGATGATGATGATGATACTACTACTACTAATACTCCTACCACTACTATTGTTCCTCTTATGCCTACTATGTACTATTGTTATTTTGCTATCCTATGGCAAAAGTTTTGACCCCCATACGGAAAGTTCCTAGCTTCGCCATGGCAAGTAGGGTTGGCCAATACCTTGTCTTAAGCTTGACCTTAGAAAATCGACTTTTTTAGTCCCGGCAATTATAGCAAAATTTGAGTTTACTTGCGCTCGCGAACACACATGTTGAAAATGATAGTAAATCGTCTAACATGGAAGCAGATAATCTCTACAGATATAACTACTATCATGAAGGTTATACACTAGTAAACACATCATACATCCTAGGTTTAAAATTCTCTAAGTTCTAGTTTATGAATGTTATCATATGATTGAGGCCAAAGTAAGAAAATAATTTCTTTTAATAGTTAATATAATTGAGTGGCTATTTAAATATCAATCAGACCTCTTTGCTTCAAATAAAATATGCTCATTGATGAATGCAATTTTTTAATTTGGAGTCTGTTGCTTTCTCCCTTTTTTTTTCTTTTTCTTTTTTTTTTCGTGGTTGGGGGTGGGGGGGGACCAGAGTTTGCTATAGGTAATAGAACTTGTCTCCTGCAATACAGCAAAACATTCACTAGTGAAAAACATTCTATTGGAATAGAAAAGTAAGAACTAAGAGAAAGAAAAATAACTACTAAAAAGAGCCTCTGCACTGCATTGCATGTGCATAAAGAGAAATCTTACCTGATTATCCCCATATGCATGGAAGCTACTATCTCTTCTTCTGGTGATAATTCCAACCTTATTGGTCTAAAGTCATTCAAATGTCATGGAGTCAGTATGTTATATGATCAACTGGAATTACATAGGGAAAGAGATGAAATTATCACACTGATGAGTGGTTGCAAAGAACGAAGTCCAAGAAAACAATGTTAAACATCCATGATGACAGAACCAGTACCAGCTTGTTATATAACTACAGAAGTTTTAAATATATAATTCACGGCTGCTTTGGAGGACACAGTAAAAGTCAGACAAGCCGAGGTTCTCTGCTTGGAGCATGTGTAAGGAATAGTCGCGAAATAATAGAAGAAGACAATTAAGCAATAGTCAGAAAACAAAAGCCTCAGTCACTCTAATTTACTTAGAGTTGACAAGTTCTAGTTCCTAGTAAAGTGAGTTATCATTTATGAAGAATATAACGCTTTCAAGAACCTCTTAGTTCCATTAAAATTTTAAGAATACACATTGGCTGCCTCATGTCAACGATATTATCAAGTTTTATTTAAGAACAAAAATGCTGATATTATAGTATTCCTTCCTAGACAGATAAACCACAACTTAATTTGGCTTCTCGTATGGTTCTCTTCCCACAGAGTGATGGTGATTGGTGCTTTATGGATTAAACTTAAATATAAAGGATAACAGATGTGAAATGAAAGAGGAGGTCTAAGGATTTTGGGAAAAGATAGAAGATGAAAGAAAATAACTAAAAATTACCTAATGGATAAATGAAAAGGCTTCCACCTTCCCAGATCTCACGTCGCTTCACACTGCCGCTCCTCGATCTTGACCTCACGCCGCTTCACGTCGCATGCTCGATTTTAGCTTCACAACTAAGGCTTCACACCCCGCCATGGGAGGCATGCCCCCTCAAGGGAAAAACCCTAAAATAATTTTTTTTCTCAAAACTCTAGTCTCTCTTTATTGAAGACAATTGAGTCTTTTAAATAGACTTACAACTCATTCATTCTCTTCTCACGACCAATATGAGACTAAAGAAGAGGAAAAACAAGCCTACTAAATAAAAGAAAATTCACTTGACTCGGTAAAATAAATATACAAACCAGAGTTCGCAGACCCGGCCGAGTCGTATCCGACTCGGGGTAGTTCGAGACGACTCGGAAAACGAGTCACTGAGCAGGTTCGAGTCGAGCCCGGATCGGGTTCGACTTGGAGTCGACTCAGCCGACTCGACCGAGTCTTCCATGAGTTGGCCGAGTCGATCGAGTCGACTCGAACCGCCAGTGACGCTCGTCTATAAAGCGAAAAAATTGGGGGGGAAACAGAGAAACTTACCTCTCCGTCTCCAAATCTCCCATCGTCGGTGCTCCGTCGATCCTCCAGGTACTCCTCTCTTTCCCTCTCCGTCTTTGATCACTCCCTCTTTCTCTCTGTCATCTCTCTCCCCCTCAGTCTCCTTGTCCCTCTCTCCCTCTCCCTCTATACTCCCTCTCTTCCTCTCTCCGATCACCCCCTCCCCCTCTGACCTCTCTCTCACTCAGTCTCTCTGACCTCTCTCTCCGTCAATCTCTCTCCCTCTCCGTCTCTCTCCCAGCTCTCTCATTCTCTTCCTTTGTCTCTCCAAGCTCTCTCCTTCTCTCCCTCTCCCAGCTCTCTCTGTCTCTCTCTCCCTCGGTCTCTCTGTCCTCTCTCCCTCTATTTTCTCTCTCTCCCAGCTATCTCTGTTCCTTTCTCTCCGTCTCTCTCTCCCCCCCCCTCAGTCTCTCTTATTTAATTTAATATAAATTAGTTTAGTTTAGTTTAACTTAATTTAGTTTGATTTAATTTAATATAATTTTGTGATTTTATTTAAGCTAGGTAATTTAATAATCTTATTGAAGCTAGGTAATTAATTTAATTTAGTTTAGTATAAATTAGTTTAGTTTAAATTAATTTAATTTAGTTTGATTTAATTTAGTATAAATTAGTTTAGTTTAACTTAATTTAGTTTGATTTAATTTAATATAGTTTAATTTAGTTAATATAGTTAATTTTAGTTTTAATTTAATTTAACAGATAATTTTTTAAATTTCAGTATGGCTCCAAAGCAAAGCGATATTGGATGGGAACATGGGACCCCTGTTGGTAGAAGTAAAAAACTTGTGAAATGTAATTATTGTGAGAAACAAGTTCATGATTTTACTAGATTGAAGTAACATATAGTACATGTACCCGATTAGGTGGAAGGATGCTTGCGCGTACCAAAAGAAGTGTCTTAAATAATGAGACATCTTTCTGAAGATAGTAAAGAAAAAGCGGCCATAAAATCCAAGAAAGAGGGACTTATGAAATTTTTAAGTGAGGAAGATTTTTATGATGTGGTCGATGAAGATTCTGAAAATGAAATTGAAGAAGTTGGTGGTTTAAAAGGAGTTGAAAGAAGACAATTAAAACAAACTATAAAAGAAAATCGTGAAATAGCTTGGAGATCGGTAGAATGTCATACAAGAGATATTGGTGGCAGTAGTTCGCAGCCTTCAGAATCAGGGATTAACCATAGATTGCGTCGGAATTTTACCACTAGAGAAGCTGAAATTCCAGCTCGTAGTATTAATCCTTACATGTTCCCAACAAAACAGAAATCAATCAAAAGCATGTTTTCAACTGAGAATATTAAAAAAGTTGAAAATTTTATGGCGAAATTCTTCCACTACAATGCAAAACCATTCAATGCAACTGATAGTGGTCCTTACTACCAAACCAAGATTAACACTATTGCGGAGGCAGATCCAGGTGTAAAAAACCCTACAGAGTACTAGATTGGCAATCTTTATTTAGAGGAGAAAATAAAAGAAATTGAAGTATATATTGCTTCAATAAAAACAAAATGGCCGCAATATGCTTGCACGATCATGTGTGATGGCTGAAGTTCCCGGAATAGAAAGCCTATTATTAATTTCATGATTTATTGCGATATAAACATGATCTAACATACTTCTGTTGATACTACTAATATCTCGAAGACTGTTGATTATATATTCTCTCTAATGGATAAAGTTGATGATGAAGTTGGGGAAGAAAATATCATGCAGGTTGTAACAGACAATGAGGCAAGTTTCAAAGCAGCTGGTCACTTGTTGATGAAGAAGAGAACATTTATTTTGGTCTCCCTGTGCAGCACATTGCATTAATTTGATGCTTGAAGATATTGGCTCGGTGAAATCAGTCAAGGAGATATTAGATGATGCTAAGATGATTAATAGCCTCAATGGTGAATTTAATGAAGTTATTTACCAGAGATAGAGATTTGTTGAGACCAGGTATAACACAGTTTGCCACCGAGTTTATTTCTATTGAAAGCCTTATTCGTTATAAATAAGATTTGAAAAGAATGTGTACAACAACCGAATGGCGTGAATTCAACAAGGAAAGGAGTAGAAGAAGTGTGAGAGATAAGGTTTCTAATCTCATTCTGACTGGCCGGTTTTAGAAGAAGACAAGAAGGTCCAAAACATTATGAATCCTCTTATTAGAGTCTTGAAGATAGTAAAACAGAATAAAAAACCTACATTATCTATTATCTATGAAGCTATGATAGAGCAAAATTGACTATAAAGACATCAAATAAGAATTGAAAGAAGTACTGGGATAACAATGATAAAAGATGGGAGGGACAATTGCATAGACACTTGCATGTTGTTGGTAATTCATTTGCCTAAAAATCATATTTGTTGACTAGAAATTGAAACTGTCATATCATAACAATCATGTGCTTACATTATTGTAGCATATTTTTTAAATCCAACACTACAATATTCAAAAAACTTTTCTACACATCCAGAAGTGAGAAATGAATTAAAGGAGGTCATTAAAAGATTGGAGTCGGATTTGAATAAACAAGCAAGAGTTATTAATGAGGTAATAATAATTTATTTATTTCATCGATATAATGTTATGCAAATATTAACACTTATGATATGAATTCTCACAGATAAAATTATTTGTGGATGGAGTTGGAGAATTTGGAAGCTCACTGACTAGAAGAACAATCTCTTCCAGCCGATTGGTGGATTAACTATGGCGAAGAAGCTCCCAAATCTGCAGAAAATTACCATCAAAGTTTTAAGCCGAACATGTCATCTGGTTGTGAAAGAAATTGGAACATGTTGTCGCCGATTCATACAAAATTGTGCAACCGTTGACAATGAAAAAGTTGCATAAACTAGTGTTTGTGCATTACAATATGCGGTTGCGAGTAAGAAACTTGACATGCAAAAGCGACATTGATGATTATTACAACCCAATTGATCTGAACAATATTTTCAATGACGATGATATATTGGATGAGTGAATCGGGAGGGAGAATAACCAATGCCACCACCAGATGACTTAAGTTGGTTGGATGAAGGTATTCGTCATAGTGACGAAAGTGGCGGTGATGACGACGATGACGGTGATGACGGTGATGATGATGACGGTAATGGCGGTGACGGTGGTGATGATGATGGTGGTTACTGCGGTGCAACGAGGTGGTGCTTTGACATGAGATTCAGAATATTATGCCACACAAGATACAGATCATGGAGGCCGAGCGGGAATTTCGCAACAGTGTAAACATTTGGATCGGTTAGTTGATTTGAAGCGATGATTATTCGAGTGGACATAATAACTACTCATATGGTTATCATAGTCTTGAAGGTCATTTATAGGGGTTGGGTTTGACATCTGGCCAACATTCTAGCATTGATTATTCTAACACTGGTGAATATTCTACTAGCAACGCAGAATATCGAGGTTATGGGTATTATCACAATGGAGTTGATATTGCACAACCCCTACCGCCATATTACTTTGATGTTGGATCTTCTAGCCAATCATCTCAGTCTACAGAATCTCACCCACAAACATATTATTATCCTTATGGAAACTATATACATATTTTCTATACTTAACGTGGGGATGACAATGATAATTTTATGCCTCCTCGCAATTCAATGTGAAAATGACTACATTAGCAGGTACTTATGAATTATTTTATGCAATTTACTATATTATGCATGTATTTTGATATGTTTCTACCGACAACGTTTGTATTTATGCTTTCACTTTATGTTTTGTGTGCTAGATGACATATTTTGAATATGTGATACATGAATATTTATGTCTACATTTTTTAAAGATTTGTCATGATTTTTTATAAAATTTTTTGAGCTTTCTATGTAGCGTTTTGCACGTATCATTCGAGTCCAATCCGAGTCACCGAGACCGATCCGTCTCGGTGCCGGCCGAGTGGGCGGCCGAGACCGCGACTTTGAACCATGATACAGACTCAAACTAAAAAAATAAAAGAAAGCTGACTTAATATCCACATCATTCTCGTCGTGTGGAAAGAACTCGACCCCGTCGAGTATACATGGTGGCTCGACACTAGTTTGAACCAGCTTTAAAGTCTCTAGCTTGTAGATATTTTGAATACGTACAAGTTGCTGATATTGTGCAGTTATTGATGATGTCGTCTTGTTGATGCAGAGTTCTTGAAGATCGGTCGGAAGATGGAGAGAATGACAAAGAGCAGCCGATGACGAGGACAAGGGGAAAAGCAACAGCGATTGAAGGAAGGCTTGAGGGAAGTGAAGAGAGGAACGAAAGAGAAGAAGATCATGTGTGAAGAGGTTTGATGACGTCAAAGATATGAACAATAACTTGTTTTGATTTGGGAGATTTTCTATTGAAATTTTGTGGGGACTTGTAACAGTATTTTTTGGATTTTGTGGTAGATATTTGTGGATAGACGGGGTTTTGAAATGTGGTTGGGATTTAAGATGTGTGGTGAGGACTTGAGAGATAAGATAAAAGTTAATGAGGAGATTGAGCAATAAAGATTTTCTAATCTTTTTTTCAAAAATTTTGGTTGTGATTTTTGTAACTAAAGATTTGGGATTGTGGTTGAGGATTTGATTTGGGTTGAGATTTTCAATTATGATTGGGATTTGAGATAAGATAAGAGATAATTAGGAGACTGAAAAGATTTTGTAATTTTTTTTAAACTTGTGGAAAAAGAAATGAATGAGATTATTTGATAAAAAAGATGACAAAGAAAGTGAATGAAGTAACAAATTGCAACGGCTCCTCACCGGGATTACCAATGCATTTCAACATTCGCAATGATTGATTCAAAAAAATTGTATCGATTTCACATCAGGAATCTTTTCACAAGAAACTTACATTATAATTTAATATTCATCACCTTTTACTTTTTCCTAACCACATGCTCTGATACCAAATTGATATGAAACGAAAAAGAGAGTCTAAAGATTTGGGAAAAGATAAGAAATGAAAGAAAATAACTAAAAATTACCTAATGGATAAATGAAAAGCCCTTCCACCTTCACGGATCTCACGCTGCTTCACACTGCACGCTCCTTGACCTTGACCTCACGCCGTTTCACGTCGCACGCTCGATTTTAATTCACAACTAAGGCTTCACACCTCGCCATGGGAGGCACACTCCCTCAAGGAAAAAATCCCAAAATATTTTTTTCCAAATTCTTGTCTCACTTTATTGAAGGCAATTGAGTCTTTTAAATAGACTTACAACTCACTCATTCTCTTCTCACGATCAATATGAGACTAAAGAAGAGGAAAAACAAGTCTACTAAATAAACGAAAATTCATTCGACTTAATAAAATAAAAATACAGATTCAGACTCAAAAAAAAAGTCTGATTCGATGTCCCCCATCAATAACATATTAAGTATCAACAATCTGCATTGAACAACAGGTGCATAAATCCGATGGAAACAGAACTGAATGGACCTAGGGAGCTCAAAATGTGGTTTCAGAAAGAATGCGCTCTGCTCTTCAGAATGAAGCAATAAACTCTAAAGGAAATAGATGAGTATTTGAAAGACAGGTGGCATACTACATGTCACTGACACAGTCGAATACGGACATAATAACATGCATAGACGAGATTACTGAGAAAACACACTAACTTGTTAAACTATGCCTCACTTTGAGGACCAAGGACCATCTAGCCGTGGTTGACTATAACGTGCGTGCAAGGTTTGAGTGCAGAAGAAGACGAAATTGCTCTGCCCTAAAATGGGGGGCGTAAGGTGCAGAAAAGGTTCACGTGAATTACATATTAGCATCAACCGCGAGTAACAATACGAGAAACTAACGTTTCTACGAGTGTTCTAAAACAAGGTTTGTGCAGCTAAACATATGTGGCCTCTGCCAGCATGTATTTGCATCCCGTCAGGATCTCCCAATGAGATGAATAGGTGTCCTCTCCTACTGAGCTTGAGGATCTCTCAAAACCTCCACTTCAGGATCTACCAAAACTTTTCCTACCGAGTTTAAAGATCTCCAAAACCTCCATTTCTACTAACTTTGAGAATATCTAGAATTCTAATTTTATTCAATAAGATGAATACGATCTTTCGTGCAATCTTTATCTAAGTGTTTAATTCAACTCAGATTCAATTAGCTTCAGTTTACATTTTCGATATCAACATCATTTATTCAGCAAATTGGCATCAGATTAAGAATTTTACTTATTTTTATTTAGAAAATTTTGTTTAGGAGATGTTTTACTAGTCTCTGTAACAAGCTGGGTATGATAGATGTCATGCTCCAACTTGAGAGAGAGAGAGAGAGTGTGTGTGTGTGTTAAACTATTTGATTAATTAGATACCTAATTAGAAGTATATTGAGGAGTCATATTCCTATATGTATTAGGAGTTTTACTCATATTATTAGTTGTAATTGTAATTGCTTATAAATAAGAGTATAGAGAGATGACTCAAAAATCTCCCAGATTTCTTCCTCTAAAATTCTGATATGAACAATAGGAATATAAATAGAAAAAGAAAAACAAGTAGAGAAGATAAAACAAATATAGAACATGTTGTCAAGTTGAGTTCCTTCACCGTTCTATTCTTTTTTGTTTAAGGTATAACATCTTGTTCTTGTAGTGCATCCATCACCCTCATCAAGATGAGAGAATAAGAAGAAATGAGCAGTCAACAAGAAGAAAAGAAGTAAAAACATGCCTAAGTAAAGAAGTAAACGGCAACTCTAAAAAAGTAGACACCATGATTATGCAGATCAATACGGTTTATGCACGACATATGTGGGTCTAGGTAGTCATATATGCATATTTATACGGTTCCATGTAGTTCTATGTTGTTTATGCAATCCAAAACTAGACACTTGAATGTGGTGGATTGTTCAAGTAGTTGATAGTTATTTTTTTCATGATGATGATCCATGAATATGTGTTTATATAGTTTTTTGTTTGCTAATCCTAAGTAGTAGATAAATAGTAATTGATGAATATCAATGAATTATTGTGTAATTATAACGTGTTCATCGTTTTCTTCGGAAAGTTAAGTTGAGAATTTTACTTTTATTAATCTTGTTTTTTAATTTAATACTTTGATTTATTAGTCAACTAACATTGTCTTAATCCTATTTGCATGCAAGTTCTCTAATTTGTTGTTATGTTATACAAATTAAATTGCTAATGTGATTATAAAAAAATAAGTCATTTAACTTTCTTTTTAAGTACTTTAACTTTATTTGATTTATATTGGTTTGTGATGGCTGAGTTGTTGTTGTTGGTTTGTGATTTTATTATTATACTGACAAACTAATGTTGTGTATGATTTATGGTTCTTTACTTATTCCATTGGTACAATAACTTATATTATTCTTATCAACAATTTAATAGGATTGGTTATTTTTTAGAAAATTTCAAAGCTTATAATTTTTTTGTAATTTTTTATAATTTGTTTGACATTTTCAACATTTAAAAATTATACATATATATATGATAGGTGTGTGTATGATTATATATTAAATTGCATTTCTGCATAATCTGTCTAATCAATGCATAACTAATTATGTGCTAAGTGTAGCTAGACCGCACACATAATGAAATCGCATTTTAGAACATTGTTGCCTACATCGACAACTGCCCAAACTATACATATATACAACAATATCACAAGAGACCATCTTAAAAGTTGCTAAAGTGATACAGTTTAGACCAAGAGGGAACCTAAACAAACTAGAAATGTGTTTCTCTTTCTCAACAAATATAGATCGGTCAGTGAATCTCTACATGCACTAATGACGCTTTAATACCTAACTAGGAAAGATAAGCTGCGTAGTGGCTTTTCCTAATATAAAGACAGCTCATTAATTAGTTTTTTAAGAAAGAAGCTTAACTCACTAAACAAGTCTTGATCAATGTTTTGTGATCACTTCTATAATTCTATTAATCAAGATTTAGTCATTGATAATGTTGTTTTTTATTTCTCTAATCTCTGCTTATATCCTCTACATCTGCTGGAGAAGAAACTTTAATGATGAAACAATTCACACACACAGACGTTTGCGCAACCATCAAGTGATACAAACTTGTTCAATTCACATACCCGTTCAATTTGTGACCATATAATGTATGAGTAAATGAGCTACAAAACCTATGGTATTTCATTCACAGCTTCTCAATGGTTTGTAGATCATGATGAACGTTGTGGATCATCCATAAGAAAGAACTCCAGCGCATGTAAGCTTATGTGTGCTTAATATCATACCCCTTATTATACACACACATACTCACAAGTCTATCTCCCCACATATATATATATATATATATATATATATATATATATATATATATATATATATATATATATTATATATATATATAGAGAGAGAGAGAGAGAGGAGGGGGAGCTAGGCTACCTTCGGAAGTATAAAAATGAGGATACTCCCAATTTGAATTGGCTAAGGCACCACTCAAGTTCAAAATCCACATTGTTGGTTGTGACTTACTATCCATAAACCAACTAGAAACAAAATTTCAAACGTATTCATGATGTTTTGCCTATGCATGCATAAAGTGACCAAAAAGTTGATGCTTTTGATAGACTTAAAAAGTGCTTAATTTTGAAACCACTTTGATGATCAGATAATCATAATGTAAAGCTTTGAAATTTTATTTCTAGCTCATTTACAGGGAGTAGATCACATCCAACGGTATGACTCTTAAATAAATGCCTTAAAACATTTTTTTAACTTTACAATTTGCTATCTTGGACAACCTCTAACTGAAAATAAAAAGACTTTCTTATGCCACTCTTCTTCCTTTAAGTCATAACTTCTTTGATAAACCCCAATCCTATTACAATTAAACACACTCCTCCCTCCTCGACTAATTCTACCATCATGTCCACCACATTTCTATTCCCGTTTTCTTCCAATTTCTACATTTTCATTTTATGAACCCACCTCCTCTCTCTCCCCCCTGCATTAACACGACCAACTCTGCTACCAATGTTATCTGCTTCATTATCCGGCAACTTCTTCACTTCAATTTTTAGTAAACCCTATCTTTAAGAAAAGAATTTGATCCCCCCTCCACCCCCCCGCCCCCCGGCACCTTCTCCTTATCCTCCTCTATCACCCCTTGTTCTCCCCCTTCATCCCCCGCTTCTCCACCGCCAGTGTCTTCTTCACTATAAAAACTTTATATGTAAATCTAAAGGTGGGTAATTCGGAATATTATTTTATTGAGGCAGCATATTGTAGAAGGAAGAAACTATGATGTATTGTATAATAAACTTCTACCTGTAGAAAAAATCAAATCAAGGTACTTCTCTGTAAAGTAGGTAAATCTTTATGGTATTATTGTGTAAATTAGCCTAAACCAAAACTAAATACGAACTCATAGTGAATACTACATGGATGCTCAAACTCATGGACTCGCCCAGGATGCATACATAGGTCACGATCTCGATATTCTGATAATTGTATGTATATATGCACAATACTCCTGAATGTAAGGGAAAAAATCTTCCGCGTCATGAAGGTCATACCATCTGTAGTTATCACTTGTTTCATAAAATTATGAGCATGCTATTCCTCCTTGTTTCCAGCGAAACACATAGCAGGAAAAATCAACTAGTGATAAAAATCTGAAGACCCTTATGGAGATACTGAAGTCTAGTTAACCATGTTAGATCTTAAACAATCAGTTTGTCTACATCCATTTATTCCCAAAAGATTTATCCTGATTAATCAACATTCTTAAGCTGATAAAATATAGTTAAATAGGTTTCTTCTTTTGATAACAACAAGGTTATGAGCCTTAAACAAATTATTGCTTGCAGCTTGTACAGATGGCCCCTAGATTTAGAATTCTGTTAAAAAGGAGCATATTTTTTAGTTGCTAGTATGAAAATGCTGTTTTCTCATCAATGATAAGTGTCGTTCCTCACTTAGGTTCTGAAAATGAAATCTTTTCTGCTAATTGTGAATCGTGATATGACTAATAATTTCTCAGTGATTTTCAAAGAAGACGGTAATTACTTGTGCATGTAAATAATAATAAGCAGTGGGTATGCAATAGCATACAATTTAAAAGAAGCAATCAATTGAATCAGATAATTTCTTTTTGCTACCTCTCTATCACCATTACAAGTTCCATTTTAATAGGACCATGAGGGAATTTCATAGTTTATTTTATATACATATTATGCTGAACAAGACAGAAGAACTAGAAAAGATTTAAAGTATCTGTCACTAAAGTAATATATCTCATGTCAATGAGACAGTATCATGCAAATTATTTAGCGGCCCCTAGTTTTTGGCCTACTTGGAAAACTTAACACCAAAATATAACCAGAAAAGCAAACAAATTTAAATTAATAAACTCGTCACTCACTGAAGTAGGGGCTGCCGATGCATGACTGTTGACGCTGAGAGTTGCTCAAAATTGCATTTCTCATCTGCAGCATGCTGTAAGTGTAGAAAGTAGAATCAGAAAGTGGATTGTGCGATTGTATTTCAACAACTCTAGACATGCACTGACACAGTACAGGTTCCTCAAGCACCATTAGATCACGAAACTAAGCATAAATGGGCAAAGTATCAGGAACAATAATGATGGTTTTGAATTAATCTGATGTGATACCTCACCTGATCTATTATAAATAAGTCTTGGTCTAGCTTTCCAATGATAAAACCAAGATTGAACTGCCCAACAACCTAGAAAACATGACAAAAGCAAGATTTCATGAGAAAAAGAAATGTGATGTTGCCAGGAAAGCTTTGGATGTCTCAATACAGAAATAGCTCCATGTATAAGCTAATGGTTAAACAGTACTAAACTGAATAGGCCCATGTTTGGAACTTTGAAGTGACCGTGTCAATGGACTTTATAGTAAACCAAAACGTAAATGACCTTAGACAATGGATATCTTCTTCATGAAAGAAGGATGGATCAAGATGCCTAATGAATTAATCAACTTGGACAATGGATGGATCAAAGAGCTTTATTCTTAATGATTAATCTAAAATTATCTTGTGTTTACATTGTTTCTTTACCTTCAGCATTGCATTGCTTATCCCTCAAAGAGAGGTATTTAATTACATTAACTGGGATAAACCAAATTATCGCTGCTCTAGAGTTGGGATTTGGCTTTCACAATATTTTTTGTCATTTACTAAAAAATGGGTCTCTTCAAAAAAAAAAAACTGAAGTAAATATGTTTCCCTATTTTAAAGTGCAGTCGAGAAAGTAGGGAAAACAATAATCTTCTGGATTTGAGTCCTATACAGAGACAAATGCAGAGGAAATAAAAGTGGATTTGCGAAAAATTATAGACTGAATTGAACTCCATCCAAGATTATTCTTTTGAGCATATATACCCAGAATCTTCATCTTATATGTGCAATATTCCTGATACAACAATAACAATGCCTTTATCCCTTGCTTTTGCATCGGCTACCTGAATTCAGGTCCATTAAGGGCCCATTTTATCAGTTAAATAAACAACTTTCATATCCTTTCCAGTTGCTTGCATCCATGTTCATTTGGACCTATTCTCATCATCAACTCCTCATTGTTCCATTAATTACAATCCTATTACTCCTATCGAGTGTACTTATCACTGTCTAATGCACATGCCCAAACCATTGTAATTGGTTCTCCCTCATTTTACGCACAATGGGAGTTACCTCAACTTCTAGGAAAGCAGACATTTCTTATCATATTTCTTAGTGTACTGCCATTCATCCACCTCAAAATTCTCTTTTGGCTATATACTAACTATTTGAACATGTAGTTTCTTGATTGCCCAACATTCTAACCCATAATCCATTCTAGGTCGGACAGTCAACTTATGCCCCACCACTTCCATCCATAATGCAAGGAGATAAAAACTTAAGGCCACACAACACTCTTAAACTTGCATGTTTGACTTTATATGCTTTTATCATTTCTGTTTTATGAAAAGACATAAGACTGTTCAACTGGTTTGAAAAGATAAGGGATTTTTAAAAAAACACTATAATTTATTTAAAGCGCTATAAAGACAAACTCTTTTTTATAATTAATTTAAAATGCATTATTTTTTTACACAAAACTTACATGAAATTTTCCTAAATTTTCAATCTTCAATTTCAGCATTCCATTAAGATAAATGCACGAGAATATGGGCATGAATGTATGGGAAAGAAAGTGATAAAGATGGGTATGTGGCAGAGCAAGTAAGGCTAAGTTGTGTAATAAGTATATTAGAGGAAGTAGGTGGCATATCAATTAAACAGAAGGAAATACTGAACAAGATGATATGAGCATGTGCCACTCCCACATAGAAACTAGGCGTCCCAAACAAAAGAGAACCTCTTGTTTATGTGTAGAAGATTTTCTGAGTAGTAAATGATTTGAAAAGACTTTGAAATGACACTAAACATTTCCTTAATAGCCTTGATTAACAAATTTGTAAGGCTAAGGCCAAATGCAAGTAGCAAGGACTACTGAAAAGACCTGATAGATATGGGTCTTGACATGTGATTACAAATTTCTTATGTTTTTAATATTTTCGGCCACTGGTCTGTTCATTCTTTTTATCAAGAGAAATCACAAGGGAGAAACTTTCAACCAAATATGGGAAATTGGGAATACAAAATCGAAGTCAGTAATGGAAGGAGTGCAAGCACTAAAGAATTACCCTCCTGAAAGTGGCAAGTGGCTTGAAAGTTTTTCACATAGGGCGTGTTTGGTTGCAAGGAAGTGGGCTGAAGTAAGGAAACGGGGAACTATAATTGCTTACTTCCCTATCTATCCAAACACCGGAAAAGAAAAATAAGAAAACCCCTTTTTCCTTTTCTCTTTTACACAACCATTTCCTCACTTCTAGGGTCCTACAGTTAATTTTGTGGTCATGTAAATCTCATTTGTAATAAGTTGTAACACAAAACAGTTAATTTTTTTATCATGAAAATCTCACTTGCATTCTAATTACAGTCCATTTTTTATTTTTCTTAATTAATTTTTATTTTAATATTATTTTGCGGTTAACTTTGTGGTCAATTTTTTCACTTCCACATTACCATCCAAACACCGGAAAAGACATTACATTTTTCAAACCACACTTCCCAACAACATCCAAACACCGGAAACTTACTAACCAATTCTCAAGTTCCAAAGGGAACTATTACTACTTCCTCACTTCCACCCTTAACCAAACAGGCCCATAACTGAAACAACAAACAGTAGGATTTCAACACAAAGATACAACTAATTTTCACAGATCAGTTGTTTATGATTAAGATAACACAACCATGACTCAAGTATAAACAATAACCTGCATTCTTCCAAAATCTTCTTTTCTGAAAAATCTCTCCAACTCAACAGTAGCAGCAACTAAAGAATGTGATTTTCCTTCATCATTTTCTGGTTGAGAATTATCAAGTGTCGCAGCAGTATAACGCCTTAAACAAGACAGGCCAAATCAGAACAATGAAAGAAAAAAATTAGTTGGTCGTGTAATGTCCTAACTATACATGCTTAACAGAATGAAGAGGATGAACAACTTAGATACCTCTCAATCTTTTTTCCGCTACATGTGGAAAGATTTGAAACAAAACCTGAGAGCCTCTTGTGCCTCCGTTTTCTAAGATCACTGACATTAAACTGAGAAGTAAAACCTTGATTCCTAGAACATGGTTTAAGAGCATCTGTTATAACACTATGTGATTCTGACAGGGGAGACGAGCTCAACAATTCTCCAGAGATAATTTCCTGATCTTTGATAGAAGAACTTTCTAATGTCACATCAGCAAGAGATGAAGGAGCTTCCAGGGCTTCTAAATTCTCCTGGGAATGGTAATATTGAGTTCAGAAAATTATGTCAGCAAGCATTATCATCAAAGAGAGTATGCTACATGCACATTTGCCAATTATTTATTCTCCAGATATTCTAAAATTCAATCATATTATTAGTCACTGACTGCATTCGCATGTCAATTCTTTTCAAAGCGATCCAACCAAGTACCTGCAACTAGACGGTTAACATAAGGTTTTGAGTTTCAATCAAAATGTGATGGTGTTATTACCGGTACAAGAACATTACTTTATCTCTCTACATGACATTCATATAAATTCTAAGCTTCATCTTTATGCGGAATTGAAATTGCTGATTTGCTTGCACATGGAGGAAATGATAGAAAACTAGATAGGTATGCAATTCTGCGGATTAGAGACCATCAGTGCACAGTTATGTATCAGCTCGCAATTGATAGCAAAAGAATTGTAGTTCTTTTACACATCTAATCTTAAATGGTACACATGCAGTACAACCAAGATAATCTATTTTTTTTCGGTGAAAATAATGAAAAGAATGTCATACACCATTACACCTAGCATTAGAAGGGGGAAAATTCAGATATAAACATACCTGATCAGATTCTCTAATGTTAACTCTGCATTCACTGGAATGTGAGGTTTCCACTCTGCTTGAGATATGGGGTGGCTCATAATGCTTCAGCAGTTTTTCTGAATTGAATTTAGGAAAATCATCCTCCGAAACCTTACGTAATTTAGTGCTGGAGATTGAAGCATGAATTTCCAAACTTGTTTTATTCACTTGACAAGGTGGTATTCCATTTCTTAGTATGGGCACTTCGGACAAAACATTGCAACTATTTTCATGCTTCCTCTTATTTACAGTTACGAACTTTGTAAGAGAAGACTGGGAAAATTTTGAATTTGAGGGCTTATCTTTCTTCAGTGATCCTGTGACTGTTGGGCTTCTCCGGTCGATTGTCGCATTTGACCTCAAAAACTTACTGACTGCTTACACCAGTAGGCAGATAAACTTCTATCTGCGGATGCATTAATACTCACATCCTTTAATGGAGAGATTTCATCATCACAAACTACTTCCTTTTCCTCACATAAATTCTGACTATGCAACTGCAGCATTTCTGGTGAATCATCATCTGTAGTTAATTCCTGACTGCATTCTGATTGTGCACCACCTTCAGGAGACGGTTGTTTAGATGCTGGATGAGGATCCTCATCTTCTTCATCACAAGCATCTGGCTCAGAGCCATCTGCTTCTTTGTTGAGCTCCTTAATCCGATTAACAGAGAAGCTGCATTGATTTGGAGAGTAGATCTTTTCTATAGCTTCTCTTAGGGAAAGTACAAAGGTGCTCTCATCAGAAAAGAAAATCTTCCTTTTATCAGGAGTTACATTAACATCATATGATGTAGTTGGTATTACAAAATTCATAATAACAATGGGATACTGTTTGGAATTTGAACCTTTATATAACTCATTCACAAGTTTGCTGACCTTAGGCATATCAACAGGTCTGCCATTTACATAAAAGTACTGCCTATCTCCCAAGTTACGCCCGTTACCATATCCAGGCTTCGAAAGATAGCCCTCAACTTTGCAGTCTTCTGATATGCATAAATTCAAAGGCTCTAAGCACTGAAAAGTGTTTAAACCAAATACAGTTATGATATTATCTTTAAGTGAACTGCTTCCTTGAGTTTTCAGCACCATTGATTTTGAATTTCTGCCAGAAGTGTTGGTACAAAGTAATCGGACCCCTTTAGCCATAATAGCGTATGCCTAAGCAGAAAAGGAAAAGAATATAAGTTGTCACAAGGAACCTTATTATTAAAATGCACTTCGAAAGGCACAGAAATATGCTGAAAATTTATTTATCTATAATATAAAAGCAAGAAATATAAACCCTGAAGACAATATAAACCCAAGCAAATTCGATACTAAAATCAACATGCCACTGCTCAGAAAAGATACCATCTTTTTTTATGTTCAAGTTATTCAGTAAGTAAATAGACAAAGCAGTTGATCAATATAGCAAAACCAACACTAAAAGGCAATACGCGATTCATACACTTCAAGGCAAAAAGATAACTAAAGCTTTGTAGAGAAAGGCTATCTCACATTTAACAAAGAAATAAGCTTTCCATATTCTCGACGAACGTTGCGGCTGAATTCTTTACTTCGCACTGGCAAGGTGGAGAATAATTTCTCAACAGTTACAGTGGTGCCCACTTGGCGAGCAGTTTTCCTTTCAGCTGTCACTGAACCTGAGTGGTCATAGATCAGATGTGTACCAATTGGCTCACTTTTTGTTCTTGTTTCAATACTCAAGTTCCCCAATGCACACAGAGAACTTAGTGCCTCTCCCCTGAATCCAAAAGTTCTCAACAAGTGAAGATCAGAAAAATCTGCTATTTTAGAAGTATGGTGTTTACGAGCAAGGGCCTGCACCAAGTTTGATAAGACCGTTAAAGGCAAACAGAAAAATACAACAAGGATTTAGTTGGAAAGCAACACAATAGAACAAAGATGGATGTAGAAAGAGGGAGGATAAAAACTAAGTTTTAAGTTGCAGCAACATTTAAGAACTTCTCATAGGAAAATTTTCATTTGTTCATGTGTGTGCAGAACAATACAACAGGGATCTAGACGGATGAGCATGATTACTCTCATTCAATAGAATATCAAATGCAACACCAAACAATACAAACAAGAATTTAAAAAGTAAAAAAACAAATCACATTATACAATATGATAACATATTGTACAATACAATGCAAATTATTATAATACAATGCTTTCTTGATGTTGAGCTAAGCACGATATTCATCCCAATTTTGATGGGATAAGGCTTATATAATAATGAAATGACTACCATATCACACTGATAATCTCATTCCCCTATAGCCTTATAAACAATTTATATTGGTGCATGATAACATTGAGGCATTTCCTTTTTCCTTAAAAGGAAATGATAACATAGAACAGATGATAATGTCGTATCCTCGATGAAGATTCCCATCAAACACTTGGCAGGCGCCTATACGTTCCTTCTGAAACCCATCCCCGCCCCAACTTTAATGTTGGGGATATTTTTTCATCAAAACATATATATTAAACAAATTTAATCAGACAATTCTATTGCATAATATTTAGAATAAAAAATAAGTTTAGAAATCACCTACTAAAGGGGTCAAGTTGAGTAAACTCTGCCATACGGAATATAATTTCCGGCCTCGCGCGGGCTCTTCAACACCTCAGACATGTAGTAGTAAAGTGAGCCTCAAGTAGCCGGCACTGAGCAGCGCACGAGCGGCCCAATCTCATGACCCGAATAACTCTTTAGATTGCCCATGTAATATAATTTAATAATAGAGAAAATATTTGTTGGTTAAGAGAGAGGCATGAGATATATATTTTTCCTCTGGATCACAATCCAAAGAATTCATCCTTTTTTATAGGAGAGAATTTATCATATGCATAATAATATACAATAAAGCATACAACCATTACACACATAATAACTAATTAATCATTTTAATTTCATGGTTAATTTTGCAATGGCTAAAAAGTGTTAATGAAAAATTAAATGAGTTGTTACTCTCTCAAATTAATTAGCATATAAATGCTGGAAATAAAATAAATAAATAAATCCCCTTTTTCCAAACTCGTGTTTTTCTAGAAAAAAGAAATTTCAAACAATTTTAAACAATCCCCTCCAAAATAGAGTTTCGAGAAAACAAAACAAGACATGCATATAGGTGTGTGTGTGTGTATATATATGTTGGGCAATCTTATATTGTGTATTCGGCCTAGGTAGCTTTCGGCTTTGAAACTAAATTTAGTGACATTTTGTCACAACCTGAGGACATAATGGACTACGTTTAAAATTAGGCCCCTTTACCAGATATTAACAAAAGTACACACAATATGAGTTATTCTTTGGGTCGAGCGGGTTGGAGCATTAATCGTCATGCTCACACTAACCAGCTCGTGAGAGTTTGTAGGGATCAGCCATGCCTCCCAACCATGGCTGTCACGGAACCTCTCACGTAGATAAGTCATCCAAGGGTTCTTGTAACCGAGTAATGACCCCTCCACAAATTGTGTGTTGAACTTATTAAGAGTATAACTCATCCTATTCAGTCACAACATATGAACGTTGTCATCATTAGAATGGGGCAGTAGCTATAATAGAGCAAATCATAAATGCATCTAGTAATACAAATAAGAGTGTAATCTCCAAGACTCCAACGTTAGTGCTCCACACAAGAATCACGAATCCAGCTTGTTTCTACCACAGTGAATCTTCTTCAAGGAAAAAACTTGTCAATCGAAGGTTAGGTTCTCACTGTCAGTGTCGGTGATCTCTTTTATAGACTTAACTCTATCCTCCTCGATGATTCTAAGACGCTTTATGAACATAGATTTTATAACGTTCAAGGTCATATTATAGCTTAAAATCATTTTCATAAATTTTATTTTGAGACAAGCATAAATGTCAATTTATAGAAAGCCTCATTTGGGAGAAATACAACATGAAAAATATTATCTCAATTTAAATATCAACAATTATATTTTAAGTCATGCATATAATTGATAGGAAATATGTTTCCAAATCAAGCTAGTCATGTGCTAAAATATTTTGACTTTCTAGTATGCTATGAAATAGAAATACATTCAAAAGTATAATACTCACATTATCAAAACAATGAAGATGTCAATGTATGTTACTGGAATGACTGCAAATTGATTCCTTATTAGATAGCAGGGCATCCTAATATGTCTCGCCATATATTTTATTAATAGTATCCGAATTTTCATCTACTCATTGCCTCAATTTATGGCTAGAATTAATCTGTTTTTATATACATGCAAATTCTTCATGTTTTTGCAAATAATACATGCATTATAGAACTTTAGCTTGAAAAAGATGTAAGCACTCAGCGATGAGAAACACATGTTAATTTCTCTTTCATAGCTCAA
Source organism: Agave tequilana (assembly GCA_038442645.1). Lineage (NCBI taxonomy): Eukaryota > Viridiplantae > Streptophyta > Magnoliopsida > Asparagales > Asparagaceae > Agave > Agave tequilana. The sequence continues at coordinate 89,615 of JAVJIF010034024.1, read as the reverse complement.
TATATAAAAGAAATATATCTTTCTACATCTTAAATCATCAGTATATATAATAATGAGAAAAAAACTTTCATTGTAAGTAAATGAAACCATAAGAGAATTAACTCGTACCTCTTGAGAGAATGATAGATTAATCGAGAGTAAAAGTTTCAATGAAAGTACGAGTTAGATACTTACCTGATTGAAAAACAAACTAATTGTTTGTATTTCATTATCATCTCTTGTGGAATTGGAGTCCAATTCCATATTTACCTTTTCATAAAATTCTATAAAAAAATCTAATAAATATTTGTGAGTAAACCATGTCAAACATTTTATCACCTTATATGCAATCTCTTTAAATCTCTGGAGATGTATACAATTGATAATAGCCAAAATAATATCATTTTTCTAGAATAAGACAAACATTCCTATTAGTACAAGAATATGTAAAATATAATATTGCTTTGATTATTTCAATTTTAACGTTTATCACTATAGAATCATGCACTCAATTTTCAACATTTGCAATACAGTATGTGTATAACAAATTTTAATTACAAAATAAAAGGTATAGATAAATCTATATGTACAGAGCTGCAAAATGAGAGCATAAATTTAATTCTAACTATCATAATTTAAATCCAAAACTTAACTCTGTTATTAAAACATGAAAGCATTTAAATAGGAGACACTAAATTATGACTGTTATGAATATAATAATAAAAGTAAATAGAAGGCACTTCTTACAATAACAAAAATTAAATGAAAGACTTAAATGTGATTGTTATAAATGCAATAACAAAATTAAATACGATGCACTTAAATGGATAACAATGTACTCTAATAAATATAATAAATTAAAGTAAATTGCATCCAATTAAAGAATGGACCATGGGCATATGGATCACTAGACTACAAGCTTAATGCACAATCTCAATAAATGTTAACAACCCAGACGCAAATATATCCAGTAGCTACTTCAAAACTCTTCACAATTGATAGGACAGTCAATAAAAGAAAGAAATAGTTGAAATGTAAAGATCAAGAGCACAAAGTGAGAGTAATGCCTTGTGGATCTTTTTAGATATAACAAGTCAACCCTTTAATATAAATACAATCTTAAATTTATGTGCTTATGGAGGGAGGCAATACCATTTAACTGCATCACTAAACCTTAACCTTTTCAAAGCAAATCAGCTTGTTTTTCTCAGTCGAAGAAATATTGCAACCAGACTGAGCTTTGTAATAGAGTTAATGTCAACAAGAGGCTTTGTCAAGCCTTCGGCTAAAATAAGCAGGTATCTCTATTTGCTCTTGAAGGTCATTGAAGGACATAAACCTTGGACCATGTTCTGGTGACAAAAAAATGAAAGAAGTCTGATACTTTAAAATGGAAATAACTAGGAACAAACTTCCACTCGCATGAGAAACATTATATATATATATATATGAGAGAAATGTAAATCAGCTGACACAGGAGGCAACTCCCTCCTATGTCACACTCAAAAATCATATTTCCTGATTGAATTTTCAAGATCCGACCGCACATTATCATCTTCATATTCTAAGATATACACATATAAAAAATCAAGTGATTTGAAGTTCGTTTACTCATTGATTTAATCGTTCCATTTTGTTCTATTATTAAAAAATCGTTAATGTTTGAACCCAAAGAAAATAGAGTAAACAAACTTCAAATCACTTAATTTTTTATATGTGTACATCTTAGAATATGAAGATGATAATGTGCGGTCGGATCTTGAAAATTCATTCGAGAAATATGATTTTTGACTGCGACATAGGAGGGAGTTGCCTCCTGTGTCAGCTTATTTACATCTCTCTCTCTCTCTCTCTCTCTCTCTCTCTCTCTATATCTATATATATATATATATATATATATATATATATATATATATATATATATATATATATATATATATATATCAAGATTACCTAACATCTAGTCAATACAATGATGAATTTCACCCAGAATGAAAGCATAAATATTATTATGAATTTGATGGAATTGAGAGGTCAAAGGATATGGATATAGCATGGAATAGACGAAATGTCTCCAAATCGCAAAATAGAAGAACTTGACATAAGTATTATTTTTAGTCATTTCCAACATTTGTTTTTCCTAAAAATCAGGTTTCGTAGATTGGGGATATTTTCACCAAAAAACATATACTAAACAAGTTTAATCAGACAATTTTATTGCATAATGTTTAGAATAAAAAATAAGTTTAGAAATCACCGACTAAAGGGGTCAGGTCGAGTAAACTCTGTCCTACAAAATCTGATTTCCGTCCTCGTGGGGCTCTTCAAGACATCAGACACATAGCGGTAAAGTGACCATCGAGTAGCCGGCACTGAACAGCGCACGAGTGGCCCAGTCTAGTGACCCGAATAACTCTTCGATTGCCCATGTAGTATAATTTAATAATAGAGAAAATATTTGTTGGTTAAGAGAGAAGGATGAGATACATATTATTTCCCTATATCACAATCCAAAGAATTCATCCCTCTGTATAGGGAGAGAATTCCTAATATGCATAATGGCATACAATAAAGCATCCAACCGTTACAAACATAATAACTAATTAATCATGTTTAATTTTGTAACGGCTAAAAAGTTTTAATGAAAAATTAAATGAGCCATCACTCTCTCAAATTTAATTAGCACATAAATGCTGGAAATAAAAGAAATAAATAAACCCCCTTTTATGAAACTCATGTTTTTTCAGAAAAGGAAATTTAAAACAAATTTCCAACATCAAACGATAAATTGGATGACTTTTTATATTTTCAAATTTAGGGGAAAAAAAAAAAGAAACAACTATTTTAGCTGAATAAACAGGGAGCAAAGTGAAATGAGATCATATATCACCAATTTGAAAAGAACCACAAGTTTCAATCTTGCCAAATACCTGAAAATTACTTGGTGAAATGCCACAACCATTGTCGATAACCTTGAAATATTCTTCGCCATATTCCTTCAAATTTACCTCGATGCTACTTGCGCCAGCATCTAGACTGTTTTCAACCAGCTCCTTCACCGCAGATGGAAGACCCAAAATCACTTGCCCCGAGCAAATCCTATGGATCACCGATTTGTTGATGGGTTTGATGGATGGAGAGCTAGTTTCTCCTTCCATCTCGCTACTTCGTATCAAATTTGACGCCAACATCAAAGAGCTTTAGGGTTTTGAGTTTCGAGTGGCGACTACTTAAACCCTAAAACTTGTTAAAACCCTAAAAATTGAAACTTTTGAGGTACAGAACAAATTTTCTGACCTGAAGAGAGAAACAAGTACTGGAATTCGCATTCAGGAGTTTAAACCTTAACTCTCGAGATCGATTGCACTTGATTTCGCTCTAGGATTTGGCGCCAATGGGAAATCCTCCCTCTAAAAATACCTAAGTGCTCCCGGTTTTATATAGGGGCTGTTTGGTTGCAGGGAAGTGGGTGGAAGTAAGAAAATAGGGAAGTATAATTGTTCACTTTTCCTGCCTATTCAAACACCGAAAAAGAAAAATAAGAAATTTTTTTTTCCTTTTCTCTTTTCTCTTTTACACAATCATTTCCTCACTTCCAGAGTGCTACAGTTAATTTTGTGGTCATGTAAATCTCATTTGTAATAAGTTGTAGCACAAAACAGTTAATTTTTGATCATGTAAATCTCGCTTGCATTCTAATTACAGTCCATTTTTTATTTTTCTTAATAATTTTTATTTTAATATTATTTTACGGTCAACTTTGTGGTCAACTTTTCTACTTCTACTTTCACACTACCATCCAAACACTGAAAAAGACAAAACATTTTTCAAACCGCACTCCCCAACAACATCCAAACACCGAAAAACTTACTAACCAATTCCCAAGTTCCAAAGGGAATTATTATCACTTTCTCAATCCTCACTTCCTCACTTTCATCCTTAACCAAACAGGCCCTAAAGAACAATTTGTCCCCCAAACAGAAACTGTGGGACCTACCTGTCAGTGAAGGATGAGTGAGGGTCATTGGAACCCTCAGATAGTGGGGGCCCACGTGGTATTCGTAAGTGTTTTCTCTTTTTTTCTCTTTTTTTCATCTTTCTTCTTCTTCTTACTCTTTGTTTTTTTTTTTTTAATATTTTCTTCTTTTTCTTTGTAGGTATGGATGTAAATAATCTATACTGCATCAAACAAATATGACTATTTGTAATGGTCATTTCAAAACATAGATTTAAATATGACACTTCTAACGTTCTAAGTACTTACGTAGATATTTGAATATATGAAATATATGTTGACTCTCAAACATTTGATAAGTTTAAATTCTAGAAATTTGATATGCAGATGCAATATTCGCATCTTCCGTGATTTTTTGTTTTTAGGCATTAAATTGCTAAGAATATGTTTGGTATAATTAGAATATTTTCTGCCAATAACTATTATGATTATGTTTGGTACATTAAAAAAATTATAGGAATGTTACATTCATGGGCATATTTTTCCCAAACCAACACTGTAATACAGTGATATGATAGCAAAGAAGTGAAAGCGGCGACGAAGATAACAATATTAGTGGTGGTGATGGTGGTGCCAGTAGAGGTGGTCGTGCAAGTAGAGGTGGCGACAGTGATGTTGATATAGGTGGCAACAATCAATGTCCACTGCAATGGTAGTCAGCAATGGCGATAGTTAACGATCAATAACGATGAGGACGATTGACGGTGGTAGGCAATCTACGGCCGACAACAATACTTGATGATGGCGGTACCCGTGGTGGTAGTGGTAGTAGTGGCGGCAGTTGTCGTCGTTTAGTGGTCAGCAGCCAAAGATGACAGGGACAGTCATCAACATCGGTGGTGACAATAGCGATGAGTGCCAGTGGTGGCAGTAAAAGTCAATGACTAGAGTTGCACTCAGTAATGGTAGCATGAGTGGTGGTATACGTAATGACAAGGGCGATGACTGTCATAGTGGCAAAAAACAAGAGGAAATAAGAAAGAATAAATAAGGTTATTTTAGAGATTTTTTTTTTCTTTTTAATAAATTATCGGGTGAGAATATAGAATACCCACTTATTACGATGAAAATTATATCACACAAAATGAGGGAACTTCATACCCATGAGAACCCAACATTCTTGAAATATTGAGTTAAGCTTATGCCAACACGAGAATTTGCATAGGATTCCCGAACTCCCAAGTGAATTCCAGCATACCAAACATAACCTAGTTACCATTGATCCGAGCCTAAAATTCATTTTATCAATATGAACAGGGAGTTTGATATTCAGACATTAGCTATATCTGCAAGAATAAAACACAATACAAATACAGTATACATCTACAGCTCCATTTAGGCCCTTTATTGTAATTTAAGGAGAAACTAGAAAGCACATGCGAAAAGTGAGGACCTTTCATCTCAGACAAAATGGAGAAGATGGAGAGTTTAGATTTGGGAAGCTGCCCATGATTGGTAATTGAATGCAGACTCAAGGTGCACATGGTGGGAAAATTAGCACTTTTTTTTTCCTCTCCCTCTGCTTTACAAACAAATTTCCTTATCACATACCCAGATACTCTTTCTAGATCTTGATCCAGTACAATGCAAAATGTATGCAAGCTTTTCAAGTGTGCCCCAACTTTTAAGGAAGAAAGACAATCATATAGGTACAATGTACTTGTGAAAAGATGTGTTTACTCTTGTGCTTGATTATCTTCATTAACAATACATAATACAAACTTCATGTTCTGTCCATCTGTAGAAGTTCACGATTACCATAAAAAGGAAACAATACAATTATTTGGAAACTGATGATACATCAATGAATAATTTGGTACAAGAATGGCCTACAAATCAGCGAGCAGACGTATATGCTGGATGTATACTCTCCAAAGATCAGAAGGGCAGTGAGTGATCTTCTCTCATCAGCACTCATCACATTTGCAAAGCTCGAGCCTCATGTTTCATCTGAGTCACCAGGAAAGAAAGATAAACCATATATATCAGACAATATAGAATGTGGAATCATCTATCACTCTCACAAGTTTCAAACAGATATTTTAAAAAATTTAAATTTTCTTTTTCTATTAAGGAACATCTCCAATGTCAAATAACAAAGACCATGCAAGAACCAAATTGTAAATGCATCCACATCTGTGTTAATAATTACGCCAGACCAAGGATGCATTTAGCAAAACTTGAATGCTGACAGCCCCAATTAACCTACCATACTCTTTATCATTGACTAAAATAGTAATGTCAGGTTGAAACCAGAGCCGGCAATGGTCGTAGAGTTGGGATTTCTCATGCGCATAGCAGGTTTAGAAAGAAGTCTCTATGGAGTTAATGGTGTTCGTATCAATTATGGTCAGATGGTTTTTTCAGTTCTGTTAAATTCTGTTTCGGGTTAATGAGATATTGGACTCTTGGTGCGGCACTAGCTTGTGAAAGGTGAGGTCACAGGCACAAGGCAGGATACCTACGCATAAAGAAGAATTTCCTCCGCAACAGGGAGGAGAAGTCATGTCCCATATTTATCCAAAAGTTTTTTGTTGTTGGATGTTATATCTCTTCCAAAGTTCTGTACAATTGTTAGACATGGTTAGTTGGTCTTAGAGGACAAATAGTCAAAGAATAAATAAGAAACATTGTTTAAGATCTCGGTACCAGCCAATAGATTTTAGTATCAACATCATCAAATATCGAAGAATAAATAAGCATCACGGTTTATCGGCCAATAATTTTTAGTATCAATATCATCAAATATCAGCATCAATATCAGTAATATTGACCATATCGGTAATCGGCACCGTTATCGGCTGATATTATCAGGTTAATATAGTATCAGGTACCTCAAAGCCCAATATGATATTACCGATATTTATAAGAATTGGCCGATATTTAAAACCATGATAAAAAGATCTAGATGTAATGAAGACTCATTTCTATGAATACTAGGACCGTTACACACATGGATCAGCTTTCTCCACTCATTCCTATCGAACAATATGCCTTCACTAAGACCTTTAGCCTCTATATCTTGTCGTATTATCTCCATCCATGTTTTCTTCGGTCCTCCCCTGCGCTCTTTTAACTTGCTCTAATTTGAAACACTTTACTTGCCGGACTGGCGCATCTATACGTGTACGTCGCACATGACCAAATCATCGTAGGCGGTCTTCTCTCATCTTCTCTTTTATAGCGGCTACATCTATCTTAGTACGAATATCCTCGTTTCTTACCTTATCTCTCCTCGTGTTACCACACATTCACCGAAGCATGCGCATCTCTGCTACACTCATCTTCTGGGCATGATATCTCTTTATAGCCCAACGTTCTGTGTCACATAACAAAGCTGGCCTAATATCAGTCCGATAAAATTTTTCCTTCAGCCATAACGGAATATTACGATCACATAAAACTCCTGTTGCGCTCCTCCATTTCAACCAGCCGGCTTGGATCCTATGGTTGACATCACTATTGATCTTCCCATCCTTTTGGATAATAGAACCTAAGTACTTAAAATGATTGCTCATCAGTATTTCTTGACCATCTAGCGTCACAATACTATAATCTCGGTTCCTGTTTACTGAATTTACACTCCATATACTCTGTTTTGCTCCTACTTAATCTAAAACCTCGAGATTCTAGAGTTTGCCTCCATAACTCCAATTTTACATTTACCCTAGCTCTCGTTTCATCGACTAGGACAATATCATCAGCAAATAGCATTCACCACGGTATCTCATCTTGAAGAGTACTAAATTTAATAATAAACTAGTCCTTAGAAAATTTTCTCAAAAAAAAGTCATTAGAAACATATTAGTCTTTACACCAAAATGTCAAAAAAACTTTCTATTGTCAATCCTTTCAATTTCTATTGGCACCCAAGGAGCAGAAACAATATGCAAAAGTTCATAATATAGGTTATAAACATAGAAAATGGCATAGCACGGTACATCTTTTCTGCATGATCAAAACCTCATTTTTGAAAGTATAATCAATTTTATGACATTGGTTCACCTCAGCACACAATGCTCTAGTTGTAAACAACTATCATTTGAGAAAGTCTTTTAATTGCTTCTTAGGCTTTATATGTGCCTTAGAGTTGAACACAATTCCCTAGCAAATCTACCCACATTTCCCATTTTCTAGAATCTTTCTATGTTAGTATAACAGATTTTTTGAGTATTCTTCTCTGGTTGCAGGAATTTAAATTGCATGACTAATAAGGTAAAATTTATTATGACCCACCCAACAGACAAAATTTCTGGGAAACCCTTTCATTTATAGTTTCATTGACCAAAACTAGCAGGATTGGTGTCAAGTTGACTGCAGGTCATAAATTATATTAGGTCTTCTATGAAGCTTGTGCTCTTCTATAGCCAAAAAGACTTCGGCCTCAGAGCTACTCTTACAACTTTTGGTGAGAAAAGGTACTGCAGAACAAGTTGCAGAACTCACAGAATCACAAAAGCTGATGCAGTAGGAGAATTTGCATGGAAACTGCCTAGATAGACTAATGCAGCTTCTCAGTGAGTGAGATACTGAGAACATTGGTTTCAGAAAGCTAGCACAGGGCAGGAGGCTCCTGCCATGTGGGGTCTGGAGAGGGTGAGATGTATGCAACCTTAACCTCCTTATTGCTGAAGGATTATATCTGTGACTTGAATCCATGAACTAAGAAAGAAAGCTTGGCAAACCAACACATAGGAATCAATCAAAAGATTTCGAAAAATTAAGGCCAGAATAATGCTGTGACGGGAAGTCTGATAGCAGCTAATTAAAAATTCTACAGTCTGAAGTCCAAAAAGTTATACCAGATTACAATATCAAGATGACATCACATAATAAATTGTATTAAGTTCAGCCAAGCAAATTGTGAAGAAAGAGGCATACCTTCAGGATGGAAGTGAGAGAGGCTGGATCCACTACCACTCTCCAATCACAAGATGCAGCCCACAAACACTGCAAGAATCATGTAGCAGCTAGCAGTGACTGACTTTGGACTCAAGTTCGTATTGACTGAATAATATAGCGTACAGACATTTTGCTATCCAAAACTATGATTTATTTACTGAGACCGAGCCATCTGCCAGAAGCCACTGCAAGTGCGCAGCAGAGTCTTCAAAAGAAGAGCCATTTCTTTCCTCAGCATAAGCTCTGAGTAGAAAGTTTAGTATGTCTATTCTCCACAGTTTACAAGGATCTAGCAGCATGCTGTGACTTTGCCATCTCCCTCAGGACAGCCCCAACAATTGCAGCCTGCTCGAGGCACTCAGCCTTGTGCAATGCATCCAGAAGAACAATACAAGTCTTGGCATTTATCTTGCATCCCCTAAGTCGAGTCTCCTCAAAAATCCTATATGCATCCAGCGCTCTATTGGCATTACTCATGCCTTCTATAAGAGCATTGAAACTAACCGAGTCGGGTATACCTCCAGTAGCCTTAACTTTTCAAAAAGGCTGTTAGCTTCAGCAATATTACCTACCTTTGCAAGGCCAGACATCATAGTTGTGTATGTGACCACACTGGGAACCAAGCCTAGTTTCTGCATTTCTTGCCAAAAGACAAAAGCTTTATTGTATTTCTGAACTCGACAAAGTCCATTAATAAGAATGCTGTAAGTATAAGTGTTGGGTGCACACTTCATGTCTTTCATCGACTGAAAGCAAACAAGAGCTTCATTTATCTCCTCTGCCTTCACTAACGCATCAATCAGGCAATTCCACGTGTAAACATTCGGAGTTAAACCCTTTGCATCAGCTCTTCCATGATCAAATATGCTTCATCAATCCTCCCTACCTTCCAAACCCATCAATAAGACAACTGTACAAAACTACATTTATCTCGATTCCTTTTGATTTTGCTTCTTCAAAAAGCATATAAGCCTCATCAAGCCTGTCAATCTTTGCAAGCCCATCAACAACAGATCCATAGGTAACCACAGAAGGATTACACTCCTTTGATTTCATCTCCTCAAGAAGCTGATAAGCTTTGTCCACCTGTCCCGACTTGCAGAACCCATCAATGACAGTGTTATAGGCCATGGTGTCAAGTACAAGACCTTGTTCCTTCATGGCATAATATAGTTTATATGTTTCTCGAGGTTGACCGGCTTTTGTGAGGCCATGAATCAGTATAGAGTAACTACGTACATCAGGGGTGAACCCATGAGCCTTGATATCCTGAAATATACTTCGTCCCTTTTCGGTTTCTCCAGCCTTAAAAACACAATCCATATACGTGTTCAGAAGAGTGAGATCCGGACGACAGCCCCTACGATTCATTTCTTTGAAGATCTTATTTCCATCTTCCTTTCTGCCATGTTTGAAGAAATTTCTGATTAAAGAAGTATAAACAATGACATTAGGGTTATGGCCAGCATCTAACATTTCCTCAAACAAACTATAAGCCTCATCAACCCTGCCCTTCCTTCCCAATCCATCAATCAGAGAACAATATGCAACAGCATCTGGAGCGCAACCTTTTTGGCTTATGCCTTCAAATACACGGCGGGCTTCATCAAGCTTCTGAGCCTTACACAATCTATCAATCATTATGTTCATGGTGATCTGATTAGGAAACAAACCAACATCTTTCATAACATCTCTAACCCTATAAGCATCTTCCAGTCTTCCTGCAATACATAGCATATCAATAATAATGTTATAGGTCGAGACATTAGGTTCTGCATCTTTTTTCATCTCCTCAAAAACCTTAAGAGCTTCATCCACTTTCCTCTTTTTCCCAAGACAAGTAAGGAGAGAATTATATGCCACAACACTTGGAATGCACCCTTTTTCACTTAACCTCTCCAATAACTTGTAAGCTTCATCAAACCTTCCCGCTGAACCATACCCCATTATCATTGTATTATAAGAATAAGCACAAGGGACTTTCCTCCCTACCTCCATTTGCTCGAACAACTCTTCAGCTTCACTCAATCTATTAGCCTTGCAGAGGACTCCAATCATGCTTGTGTACGTAACATCATCTGGGTTAATACCTTGTGCTCTCATCTCATGAAAGAACTTCCATGCCATATCAACCTTCCCCACCTTCCCAAAACAATCAATGCAAACATTGTAGAGAAAAATATCAGCAGCAAAAGAATTACTCTTCAACTCATCCAATAAGGAAAGCGCTGCATCCAGCTGGCCTTCCTTTGCAAATACCCGGACCAAAGTCGTGAACAACTGCACATTGACTTCATACCCTATCTCCTGCATCTGCTGGAATAATTTCAGCGCCAATTCAGGTTCACGGGCATCAGCAAGGGCACCAATCAAAGTAGTATAAGCCGAAAACGCCGGACGAAACTTAAACTTCCTCATCAGTTCAATCACATTAACAGCTTCTTCCAGCTTCCCAACCTTTACTAAACTCTCAACCATCTCTAAACAAGTACTACTTGACGGCCCAAATCCAAGAAGACTCATTTCCTCCAAAATCTTCTCTAAAGAATCAAACTTTCTGGTCTTCGCCATTAACGTAAGAATCGATGTATAAGCTGCAAAACAATGTGGCTCCTTGCCGAACTTTTCGACCCACCTGAAATAATTCATCGCTAAGTTCAAATCTTTCTGCCTTCTCAAGACTCCGACAATGATTTCTGGCGAGAGTGTTGGATGATTCGCAGAAAGAGCATTTTCTAACTCGGCTCCCAAAGTGCCAGTATCTAAAATTCGGCAAATTTCGTCAATTTTTGATCTAAAGCTCACTACTTTATCAATTTTTTCACTCTCCAATGATCTCCCGCTCATATCAGAAGGTGTATCGGATGAGAATTTGCGATAAATTAGGGTTTTCGGGCTAGGGATCTTACCTTTTGAGCTAAAAGATAATGAGCGGATCAGCAAAGCTCTAAAACTCGCCATTGGCATGCTTGAAAACGGAATCGCAATCTGATGCGAATTGGGGACAAATTTGTGAAGAAATTAGAGTGGAAGCATGATGAAATCCAATCAAGGAAAAAACCCTAAACCCCTGTTGAAACCCCTGTTGAGTGCACGATGATGTGTGTGTTAACGGATCGGGTTACCATTATGGGCCTCAAACCTTTAACAGTATCCAGAAAATGGCTTCGGAAAATGGACCAGGCCGAGAATTGGGCTTACTATAACTTTAATGGGCTAAAGATGTTCCAAAGAGTTGGGCTGGACCACACCAACATTCACACACTTAACAATAAGATAAGGTGGATAACTCCTGTCATTTCAAATGAGAAAGAAAATTCTTCGAAGAATGTTTGATAGTTTTATAAGACGGTGAAAAATCCCATATTTAAAAATTATTCCGCCCGACTAAAACCGGGCAATATGTTTAGCTTTCTAAGAAGGGTTTGTTCGGCGTGGATCATAGAAATTAGAACACTGACAATATTAATAATTCTCGAAGAAACGAGCTGTTCTAACACTATCAATTTTCTGAGAATTTTCCTCTCATTTTGAGAGGAAAAGCGACAGGGACTCTCTCTCTAATTTTCTGTAAAACGATAACTCACTCAAGGAAAAAGTTACGAGACGCACAAATTCACCGGAAAAAAAAAAATCTCTTTTTCAGCGCACTTTCCACCAAATAAACAGGCCGTAAGTTTAAAAGAAAAAAAACTTTTTCAAGAGAATTAAACACGTCAAGGAAAAGTGTTTTCAGACTGAAAAATGACAAAACAACGTATAAAACATTGTAACAACTAAAAATACTCTTCCAAAGTTTCCCTTCTCTTCATCATGCTTTTTCCAATGGGATTTTCACGGTTTTCTGTCATCTTTTTATTTTACCCTAAATATATTTTTATAGTGAGAGGTTCCCCATCACTTGTGATCAGCACATTGGAACAAAGATACGTGTTTCTCTTGTCAGCTTCTCTCGTCTTGATCCTTACTTGATTGCTTTGTTTGCACATATACGTCACCAATAAAATGCCAAAAAAGTTAAAACGAATTCATTAATCTATACATATATCTTGGTGTCTCATCAGCAAAGAACAAGTGCAATGAGTTTCCATTCAACTCATCATTCTCAGTTCCATCCAAAGTTCACTATTACAATTTTTTCAAGAGGCCAAATTCTAAATTATTTGATCATGTGAATCATCATGCCTATGGAATATACATACACATATACATATACATACCCATACACACACACATATATATACACACGCAGATACCACACACACACATAAAGGAGTGATCTGGTGAGAAAGTTGGCTTAGGTGAGAAGATGAAATGAAGCACAGGAGTCATCGGATTAGTATTTAGGTGGTTGAATTAGCTTTTGAGTGGTTAAAACTAAAACCCAAAAACTAAATTAGTGAACTCAAAAACTAATTTAACCAACCTAAAAAACTAATTTCAACCAAAAGATGATCCAACGGCTCGTGTGCTCTCATTTTTTTTCCAACTTTCTCACCGGATGGCTACTCTCTCTCTCTCTCTCTCTCTCTCTCTCTCTCTATATATATATATATATATATATATATATATATATATATATATATATATATATATATATATGAGAGAAATGTAAATCAGCTGACACAGGAGGTAACTCCCTCCTATGTCGCACTCAAAAATCGTACTTTCCGAGTGAATTTTCAAGATCCGACCGCACATTATCATCTTCATATTCTAAGATATACATATATAAAAATCAAATGATTTGAAGTTCGTTTACTTATTGATCTAATCGTTCCATTTTGTTCTATTGTTAAAAAACCGTTAATGTTTGAACACAAAGAAAATAGAGTAAACAAACTTCAAATCACTTGATTTTTTATATGTGTATATCTTAAAGTATGAAGATGATAATGTGCGGTCGGATCTTGAAAATTCACTCGGGAAATTGATTTTTGAGTGTGACATAGGAGGGAGTTGCCTCCTGTGTCAGCTGATTTACATTTATATATATATATATATATATATATATATATATATATATATATATTATATATATGAGAAAAATGTATATCAGCCTGCGGCTGAGAGAACTCTCTCAGCCTGCGGTGACGTGGCTCAATTTTGTCACCCCACTAACTTGCGGCCCGCTTATAGGAAGAAGTTAAATTACTAAATACCCCTTATGAAAGTTACTCTTTCGGTAACTTTCGTTATTGTTTATTATTATTTGCCCACAAGGCAATTTTTGGACCGCTCGTTGTCAGATTTAGGTTATTATTTATTATTATTTTCCCCCCCTTTTTGCTAATGTTTATAGGATTTAGGTTATTGTTGATAAATTATTTACAGTGTAAATGTAAACAATGAACGACATTGCGACCAAGGTCGCATAAGTTTACAGTGCAAACATAGACATCTGCGACCATGGTCTACACTGCGACCAAGGTCGCAATCATCTACAGTGCAAACATAAACAACTGCGACCAGGGTCAATAATGCGACCTAGGTCGCATAAGTATACAGTACAAATATAAACAACTGCGAACAGGGTCGACACTGCGACCATGGTCGCATAAGTATACAGTGCAAATATAAACAACTGCGACCCGGGTCGACACTGCGACCAAGGTCGCATAAGACTACAGTGCAAACATAATCAACTGTAAGACTACAGTGCAAACATAATCAACTGCGACCCGGGAATTAAAAAAATGACGTTAAATACACTGCGACCATGGTCGCAGGACACTACAACGCATATTGAGACCACTGCGACCCATGTCGCAGTATGTAATAAAAAAAAAGGACCTTTCATATACTGCGACCGACGTCGCATTCGTATAAAATAAAAGACCAAAAAAAAAAATTTTAAACTCTACGATCTAAGTCGAACAGATCTGCAACTATAATTTTAACCACTTCGAACGAGTTCGACAAATAGTGTATGAAAAAAATTTGGCTTAAAAAAATATTAGCAAGGTCGCATACATATACATCGCTTTTTCAAAAAATACTGCGACCATGATAAAAAATAAAAGGAAATATTTTTACATTAGGTAAAAAGTTATGAGTGAGGGTATTTTCGAAAAATACAATGTTGAGGTGACTGACATTAAATTAGGCGGGATTGTTCAGGTTTTTGTCCGCTAAAATTTATGACAGATTTGTGGATCTGATGTTGCCACGTCCCGCCGGCTGAGATACAGTAACCCCTATATATATTATATATATATATATATATATATATATATATATATATATATATATATATCCGCGGGCTGAGAGTACTCTCTCAGCCTGCGGTGACGTGGCTCGATTTGTCACCTCACTGACTTGCGGCCCGCTTTTAGGGAGAAGTTAAATTACCAAATACCCCTTATGATAACTTTTCCTTATTGTTTATTATTATTTTTTCCCCCTTTTATTTTGCCGCTCTTTATAGGATATAAATTACTTTTCGCCCTATTTCTTTACCTCCTTTTCAGCCTGCGATAAATTTTTTTTTGAAAATATAAAATCTTTTCAGATCAATTTTTTCAGCCTGCGATAAAATTCTAGTTTATAGTTTATTTTTTTGTATATAATGTAGTCAGAGTCTTTGGTCGCATTGTACATTTTAACTGCGACCTTAGTCAAAGTCTTTGGTCGCAGTGTACATGGTTAAATGCGACCAAGGTCGCAGTGTTGTTATTGATAAAGATGGCCAGCAACTGCAATCTAGGGTTGCATTACATGGACTGCGACTTTGGTCGCAGTACGTTAAGTAATTATTTTTTTTTGTATATAATGTAGTCAGAGTCTTTGGTCGCATTGTACATTTAAAACTGCGAGCTTAATCAAAGTCTTTGGTCGCAGTGTACATGGTTAAATGCGACCAAGGGTCGCAGTGTTGTTATTGATAAAGATGGCCAGCAACTGCAATCTAGGGTTGCATTACATGGACTGCGACTTTGGTCGCAGTACGTTAAGTAAGTGTTGTTTTATTAAGTGTTATTTTTGGATTAAGTCATTTTTTGAATCTAAATGAAAAATGAAAAGTTGTCTGTTGTCTGATGCGACTTGGAGTCAGTCCGTGAGACGCGACCTGTCATAAAGATTTTATGAGATCTTTTAACGTCAAGTCTATGTTGACGAACCCCGCACCATTCGTTGTTTCCCGAAGCGGTTGTCTACGCGTCGGTTCTTCATTGGGTTTAGGCGTTAATGTCTTTTAATGTCAAACCGGCGCTGGCGGTCGGATAAGATACATTGCAAACAGTAACTACTGCGACCAGGGTCGACACTGTGACCAAAGTTTTGCGACTAAGCAACTGCTGCGGTAACGTGTCACCTCGTCGCAGTGTTGTTGTTGACCTCGTCGCAGTGTTGTTGTTGATTAAGACTAAAGACCAGCAATAGCGACCAAGATTGCAGATTATTTTTTTAAGACTCGGTCATCACTGCGACCATTTCTCAGTGTTGTTGTTGACCATGCGACCAAGGTCGCAGTGTTGTTGTTGATTAAGACTAAAGACCAGCAACTGCGACCAAGGTCGCTGTGTATTTTTATTAGACTCGACCGCATGCGGTGTTGTGTTGTATTACAGACTGCCCTCTCTGGTGCTGTTTTTTTTTATAAGAGACTAGCGATCAGGTCGCAGTTTTTTATTAAGTTGTGTTTATTTTAAGACTGGCAGTTTAGTTGTTTTGTCCTACATGTCGCACAATGCGATCAAGTATTTAAGAGTCATAGCGTGCTGCAAGTAATATTAAGCTGTCCAGCACCAAGGTCGCAGTGTCATTACTGCGTCAGCAACTGCAATGCCGCATTTTCATTTTAAAAATTTATAGGTGAAGTAATATAATATTATTAACTGCGTCCATGGTCGCAGTATATTCGTTTAGCGTAAAATATTTAAAATGAAGGTTTGTAACAATTTGTACAGCATTTTCAACCAAGACATAGTAGTAAAAAATGTAATTCACACAATTAACTTTAGAAAACAGATTTATATATATTTAAAAAAAAACAAAATACAATTTTTTTAAACTTCTAATCCTCGTCATCACCATCGTAATGAGAAAGAAGTTTGCGACTTTGGTCGCAGTACTGAAGGAGGTCGCATTGCTATACGATAGCATGTTTCCTCCAGTATTCTTTATTCTGTATTAAGTATGCGACCATGGAATTTTTTTTTTACTTTTCAATGCTAGAAGTCGCTGTCGTCATATAAAAGGGGTATTTTTGTCAATTTGTTTCACGATTGTTTAGGCGGGATTTTTTTGATTTTTTTGGCGCCCACACTCTGCGACCGATGTGTGACATATATTCAGCCACGTCCCGCAGGCTGAGAAACTCTCTCAGCCCGCAGGCTGAGGTACAGTAAGCCCTATATATATATATATATATATATATATATATATATATATATATATATATAAGAAAAATGTAAATCAGCTGACACAGGAGGTAACTCCCTCCTATGTCGCACTCAAAAATCATATTTTTCGAATGGATTTTCAAGATCCGACCGCACATTATCATCTTCATATTCTAAGATATACATATATAAAAAAATCAAGTGATTTGAAGTTCGTTTACTTATTGATCTAATCGTTCCATTTTGTTCTATTGTTAAAAAAACGTTAATGTTTGAACCCAAAGAAAATGGAGTAAACAAACTTCAAATCACTTGATTTTTTATATGTGTATATCTTAGAATATGAAGATGATAATGTGTGGTCAGATCTTGAAAATTCACTCGGGAAATTGATTTTTGAGTGCGACATAGGAGGGAGTTACCTCCTGTGTCAGCTGATTTATATTTCTCTCTCTCTCTCTCTCTCTCTCTCTCTCTATATATATATATATATTATATATATATATATATATATATATATATATATATAGAGAGAGAGAGAGAGAGAGAGAGAGAGAGAGAGAGAGACTTGTGCCCAATCCTTTCATCTCAAATACAACCCGCCGCCCGTTTTTTCCCTACTTGATGCATATATCTTGGTGTTTGGAAGGTGGGAAGGGTTTCGATACGCTGGTTCGAAGGCAGAAGAGAAGACTCAATGTTTTAGAGTTTGTGGAATTCGAAGGCAGAAGAGAAGACTCAATGTTTTAGAGTTTTGTGGAATTCTACAGAGAAGGCAACACTACAAGACTAGAGTCACAGTGGGAGCCTCTCGTTACAAGATAAAAGAAGGATCACACAAGAAGTCTGAGCACAAGATAACTGAAACACGGACAGGGATTGCGCTGGAAGATGACGTTCTCACGCTGGTGGTGGAGCCGAACGCAGACCATCTGCTGATAATGGGACTTGTGGTTGTGTGTGGCCTCATCAACTCAGCACTTTCAATCACCCAGGATCAACATATTAACTGCAAAATTTTGCCGAATTTATCATATCACAAGTTTTTGGTTATTGCCTTTCTTACTCACCCTTCATGAACTTTGGAAATTAATAGTTAATCACATACATCCACTGTGGTCAACAATAAACTGGCATGAACTTTTGAGAATTCCAGCAGGCTACCATGGGATTTTTCAAGCAAAATTTCAAGCAGCAAAATTTCAGAAAGATATCTTCTGTTGTCTGGGCGCATCGGTCGCGATATAACATACACACAGTAAAATCTGGACAGAAAAGGTTCAAGCATTCCATTCTGGATGCTTGCTTTAATCTCAGAGCTTCATGAGTTCACCAATCAATCAATTTCATAGAACATGTACATCATCTGCAATCATCAGACTCGAGGGATTATCAATCAGCACATCTCATACATACAGCATCTTCTGTGTTGTCCTGAACCTTCATTACACACTTGCAACTTTGCAATGAAAGAATCAAACTTAGGACAAATCTGGTTGTGTAGTTCTTAGAACCTTTGCACATCACACAGCTGCAGAAATCCTAACCAGATGCTTTTCACAGAAAAAACAGATTGCCAAACATAGATTGTGCTCTCAAGTTCTCATGTGCAGTTACTATTCTTTATACAAGACTCCACCCCCACGTTACTAGAATCAGATACACTGATGCAGCACACAACTGCTGCTTCTTTCTAGTAACCATAATAGCTTTAAAAGAATAGCACAGTTTACTTTCAACTAATTCCTATCATTGCAATTATTTTTCACAGGTGTACGATAAGATCATTTTTACATACTTGAATTGCATCAAGTGCGAAGAAGCAACAAGCAGCAATTGAGTCACTCAATAAAAAGTTTGGAACTTGAGTCTCCTCGTCAACATAATTTTAATTCAGATTCAGCCATAGACTCTTCAGATAGTTTAAATAATAACCACTTGAAAAAAAAAAAAAAAACCCTTGTTCCCTTGAAAGGATTGTGTTCTATTTGAATTTACATGCAAAGGCCACCCCTAAGATACAGCTGAGAGCTAAATTACAGGACAAAAGAAAAGGAAGAAAAATAAGACAAAACAGGAGATCGAAGGCTTTTGGAGGAACCGGCTTGACAAGATTGACTACATACATAAGCTAAACCTTTGCGATAAATTAGAACATTGCTACATGATTTGCGCAGCACATATATGATACAGAAGGAACAAGGGATGAATAGACCTTTGGCTGCTTTCTTTCTTCCAGAAGGGTGGGTGTATAAGAAAAGGGATGTACACAAAATGGATAAATAATTCTTTCTACATGAAATAGCTAAGTGCTTTCTTCTTCCTCGATCCACCCTCTCCATATAAATCGTTCCACTGTAGAAGCTCGTTCATGTTTGTAGACTCTGATGACACACTTGCACACACCTGCATCATGGATACAGCACGGGGTTAGTGATATAGCTAAAATATCAACAAAATAAACGAATGTCTTACCCATTACACCGGGAAGCCTTTGCTGCAAACATCACCAGTTTTTCTTTTATATTCCTTAAAAGCCCCTCTTTAAAATTCTATCCTTTTCTTTTTCTTTCGCCGTTTATCTTCTATACTTCAAATATAATTGGTTGACTTTGGAACAAACTTATTTCTTTTTGTTCATGATTGAATCCTTGGATGCACAAATATATTGATAATTACATTGAAGTTAAATGTATTTGAATCTGTTAAGAGTAATATTAGGACTAGAATACAATACATATTGTATTAGGATTGTATTAGAGCAGTATAATGATTAGAATACAATACCTACTGGATTAGGATTGTATCAGGAGGATGATTTTCTTTTCAATTGTATCTCCATACATATTTGGGGCATTGCCCTCATCAATAACAACAATTTAATTTTCCTTTCTCAACTATTGTAACGTGGTATCAGAGCCTACTCTCAAAAATTTTCTCTACTGGTGTTCTAGAGCCTGCACTGGGCCGCGCTTACGAAGCATGTGCCTAACGCCTGGCCACTTCTCGAAGCCTTGCAAGTCGTCAGATGTTTCTAGCGTCAGGCCACTCTCTGTCACTAGCATCATCAAAGTTTTCTTCAACTTTGTACATCATCATCAGTTCACTGCGGCTCCCAACATCATGCATGGTTTCCCGCTTCGCCCACCAAGCTCGTCCACGTGCTCAACCTCTGCAGCCGCGAGATCCATGAGCTGATCTCACAATCTTACTTAAAATTCTAGTTGGAATCTAATTTTGATAAATTGTCCTCATGGGGTCACAATATGGTCCAATCAAATTAGATGGATACAACATCAACAACTTGGAGTCTACGCGTCCCATCTCCAAGCGCGAGTTAGACTTCAAATTCATCTCAAATTCTGACTTGGAATCATCAGGATCAATCAAGCTCCAGTCATCAACAATTGTGACATCTTATCGTCGCGCGATCCCACACAACATCCATGTTGTCAATCGAGAGCCGATCTATAAGTCAGTCTACAGCATAAATCAACAATTTCCGATGTTTTAACCGATTCTGAGAGTATATATAAGCCCGATTGGTCTTCTTCATGATGATCGTCTTCTACTAAAATATTATTAGTTACACTGATCGAGTGCGTCTACTGGTGGGCATCATCAGATTCCACTAGCTGCACTGGTCCGAGCATGTCTACTGACGAACATCACCAATTTTACTACTACTTATACTGGTCCGAGCGTGTCTACCGACGGGTATCACCAATCTACCACATACCTACTACTGTCAATCATATCTCTCAAATTTTTAGATTTTTTAGATTTTTTATTTTTTTATTTTTGGGCAATTATATTTTTTTAAAGTTTTTTTTGGCAAATCATGTTCGACCCACCATGAGTATGAAGGGGGTGTTAGAGTAATATTAGAACTAGAATATAATACAATATTGTATTATAATTGTACTAGAGTAGTATTATGATTAGAACACAGTACCTATTGGATTAGAATTGTATTAGGAGTATGATTTTCTTATCAAATGTACTATATATTTGGGCATTGTCCCTCATCAATAACATCAATTCAAATTTCGCTTTCTCAACTATTGTAACAATAGGTATTGTATTACGATTCTATTAGAGTAGTAATAGGATTAGAAAACAATAAGTATTGTATTCTAGTACTAATATTACTCTAACAGAATCAAAGAGGGCCGATAGTGCTAACTTGTACATGCCTGCACATGAACATGACTACTGTTCATGCAGTTCTCTAAGGGTTTCTCAAGGAACTATAGAAATTACACAAATTGGTACACTGAAATTTTTTGTGTTATTATCTTCCAGAAGGAAGTCTTAAAAATAAACTACAGAAAGATATATCCCTCCATCAATTAGTTTTTTATTTTATATTTTTGATGATCCCTTCTTCAATTAGTTACTCATTGTCTTTATAAGGAAATAAAAAGTAATCCACAATGGATAGCTTTCTTTTTATACTTTCAGAACCAGTTAATGTTGAAACTACAGTATCCTTGCTCAGCACTGAATCTTTGCACGTGCGGCTACAAAAAGGGATGCACACATATATAAATAGTTAAAAATAAAGTTACGTATACTTGACGATATGGGCTATTTGGGTTCTTTATAAGGCCACCCAATGAAGAAGTGTGAAAGTATGTTTCCAAAGTAGCAAGTCCCTGCCATGATAGATTCTTTTAGTGTGTAAATCCACAGATCCCTGTAAAGTAGATAAATATTTTGTGTTTGTGCACGATTGAGGCAGCTGATAGCATTTTAGTATATCAAATTATCTGCATACCTCTAAGATGAAAATTGTAGGCATAATATCATGTTGTTGACAGGTCAAATACCAAAAACCAACATGTAAGATCAGAATGATTGCTAGGAAGAGCAATATGGTGTTATATGAAGTTACGTAAAACCTCTCTCTCTCTCTCTCTCTCTCTCTCTCTCTCTCTCTGTGTGGTGTGTGTGTTGTGTGTGTGTGGGTGGGGACATAAAAACCTAATGTGTGTGTACACGCATGTGTGCGATCAGTGTGTGTTTTAGGGAAGCAGAAATTAAAAGAGATGACAAAGTTGTGCTTGTTGAGAAACAAGGTTAAGGAGAGTGTAATCGGTGTTTTAAATGTCGGCCGACATTTCGTTTTCAATCCCTCACGGTCACAACGTCCCCAATCTCATTTGAAATGGCATTTTGAAAAAATGTTGACTAACATTCGAGAAAAATCTGATATGTCGGCCGATATTTTAGGAAAAACCTAATATATTGGTTAGTATTGAAAGTTGGAACAATTGAGAAATTTTTACAATGAGTTAGTGAGTGTATGTAAAATATTAAGGTAATTATACCTATTTCAAACATATTTATGTAATTTTACATAAGTTGTGTATGTATCCTTGATAAGAATTTTAAGATTACATTATTTAAGACATCTAAGATATATATTTGTTATCCATCATGACGACCGAAATTTACTAGATGGCCACAGAAATATTTTCGAAATCCGAAATCCGACATTCGACTACGACATCTGATATTTCCGTAATATCTGACATTTAAAACACTAAGTGTAATAGATGAAGGTCAACAACTGCACTAGGAGAAACTAAGATGCAGGCATACGTCAATGAAACTCTTCTTCCCTCAAAGACTACTTGTTATGAGAATATAAATGAAAGTCTTCTTCCCCTTCTAAACATTTGGTCATGATAATATAAAAAGATCAGAAAGTCGGCAATGTGTTCTGTCAAGAACTTCGGCCCTATACAGATACCTTGGATGTGAATGTGACTCTATATAGCTAATCTTTTCTCTTCACCTAGACTCCTTTTGGTCTAGGGAAAGTTTGAAGGATTTCACTGCTTGGTAGCATTACCTTTAAGTGCATGTTAAGAATAAGACGGCCTTTCCTACTTGCCAACTAGCCTTCTGAAATTTATAGAAAGCTTCTCTCTTGTCCATCATTTTCTACGGCAGGAGTTTAGCAGAGTTTATGTGGGTTGACACCCGGTTTTAAATTTTTATCATAGCTTTAAAGGAGCCTTATGCTCCATACATGACCTAATAGCAATTTGAAAGGAAAGTCCCAATCCATAAGTCTCAATCAAAAAAGACAATCTCTCGATCATTCGATTCCATCACCAAAACAACACTAAATAATTCTACTTACACCCTTCCTTTTACAAGACACTCCTATTAACCAATAGATACTGATAACTCAAATCTCAACAGACTGACAGCAACTAATCAAATCAGATCTGGCTAACTGATAACAGCTTAATAAATCTTTGTTTTATCCTCATCCAGAGATAAATGAAATAAGATTAAAAAAAATAATAAAGACAAAAACTACAAATCCTAAGTAATGATAAGGCAAATTTTGATCTAGCAAACATCTAAAATCAACATCAGGCTGGAAGTCATTCCGATCACAATTCCATTTTGATGGTAAAATATTTAAATGATGATGATTGATGATAATAATGATATATAAATAAAAAATCCTTGTGCCCTTAGAAGTAAACAATGTAATTAGGAACACACTGGCAATGTAGCGCTACCAGACATCCAGGCTAAGATTGACTCAAGAACTAACAAATTTACCTGTTCATGTGCATATTTAAGGTCTTCCATTTTTAGAGGACGGGCGTCCTCACCACAGTGCAACGGGGGTAAAGGTTTGCCTTCTGATAATGCCAAACTCCTCTCCTACAGATAGAAATGAATTATTCAGGAAGGCTAACAACAATGTGAGCTAAAATAAGCCCCTTATAAACAGATGAAAGCTCGAACTATAATCCACATAATATCCCCGAAATTCAACCAATACAACCTTAGCCAAACAAAATCATTGTAGCACATTAAGCATATTAGTATGGTCAGCAGAACCGCATGAAAGAGAGAAAACCAAACTTTTAACATAACTAGGGAATGCACAAGGCGTAAGTGTAATTACACATTAGTGGCATACAATAAAATGTAAGGCATGGAATCTTCAAAACCATTTATGGTTTCCATTTGATTAGATCACTCAAACAGATGCAACCTAAATCAACATCACTGAACAACAGCTTCCAGTCAAACAAATATTTTCAGTCTGAAACATAAGGATATCATCTAACACAGATTATCTGGTAACTTTTGGACTGTGATGAACCTTGAAGAGTCAGTTCTTTTAAAACATACAAGAAACTGAGATCTGATAGCAATATTCATTGCAGACTATTCTTATTGAGGCCATACCGTTCATTGAACCCTGATTTCTTGAGTGAGAGACATGTTCTCTACCAAGCATGCTATTTATATTAAGTGAGCACGAACCCAATTAACCAAACTCCAGAATGCCAATAGGCCCATAGTTAGAAGTCTGTACCGAAGCGATTTCATTTTACCTTCACAGTTTTCTGACAAAAGCAACACAAACTGTTGTTGGAAGAAAATATTGCTAGTCACCAATGAACTAATATTGTGGAAATCAAATTAACTGAATAACTGGTGACAAATAAGACATTATATAACAATTTTAAAAACACTAGGTGATATAGTATCTCTAAAAACTACTACTGTATTTTTCATCAATGTGCTACCAAAGGTACACCTTGTGTGAAAAAATGGGGTGCTTTTCGAGTGAAACTGTCAATTAAACTAAGGGAGATGTACATTATCACGATTCAAATAAAGTGGTAAATTATACATAGAAAGCAGGATTCAGGATAAAAACATGCCCTTATCTGTAGTGCACTTTACTGACTAATTATGCTAACCTGAAAATGTCTGAAATGCTAGCAAGCACCGAGCAACAAGAGCAAGGTGCAACAAAATGTTTGTTAAAAGGTTAAGGATTGGAGGGATTAAGTTCAAATTCAAACCTTCTTTTCCTTCTCCAAAATTTCTCTAATTGGACAATGTGCAGCAGCAACACAAAGATTCTGAAATAGAAAACAAGTATCAATGCTAAATATCCTGAATACTCGAACTTAGTTATTTTTTCAGAAGCAAAAGATTAAAACCAGACACACCTTAAGATCACTTCCTGAATATCCATCAGTCATATTAGCTATTGTTTCTAAATCAACATCTGGTGCCAAGTCTTCTTTGCTCAGTATTACTCTGAGTATCTTTTCTCTATTTGGGGCGTCTGGCAGGTTCACCATTAATCTACAACAATGCTTTTACATCAGAACTCTGTAACCATACATGTTCCTGCAAACTACAAGTTGTCACTTGTGTATCATTCAAAATATCAGTTCAGTACCTTCGTGGAAGCCTCCTTATGACAGCCTCATCAAGGTCAAAAGGCCTATTGGTAGCAGCAAGCACCAATATACGCTCTTTGGCCTTTGTGCGCAATCCATCCCAGTTCACCATAAATTCATTTTTCATCTTGCGCATGGCTTCATGTTCTCCTGGGTTTTCTCGTCTGCCCAACATACTGTCGACCTATTAATCAGAAAAGCATGAGACCAACAGGGTTATTAAAAAATGTTGCAAACAAGCTACCCTAGAAAATGAATAGTATAAAATAATGAACCACAAACTTTATGATAATGCAAAAATCAATTGATTTAGCTATAACACGTACTAGTCAAATCAAATAAAAATGTATCTTCCTTCATTTACTTGAAAAAAATATGCAAGAGATAAAAATGCTATGATCCTTAAGCAAATAATAATAATGATGATGATGATGATGATGATGCATGAATATTATGCATAATGATGCATGATTATTACATGTTCATTGTTTCAAGCTTAGGTTTGTCCTTGCACAACCACAAACTTAGACATTTGCAATGTTAAGCACATGTAATCCAAATCCACACAGACAACTCGCTTTATCTGGGTTTTCGAGGATTTCCATGTCCATGTCAGAATTAACACTCATGTCATGTACCTGTATATTAGTAATTAAAGAGATAAAGAGAATGACATGAAGGCGATCACTAACCTCATCAACAAAAACAACACTAGGAGCAATTTTACTTGCTAATGAGAAGACTGCTTTGACATACTTCTCCCCTTCACCAAACCACTGTCATAACGGGAGGCATGAATTAGATTGGCAGGAAATTTGAAACAATAAGTAATTTCCCAAATTCTAATAATATATAGCAAATAATACCTTGGACGTGATGCTCGACATGGATATATTGATAAAATTTGCACCAGCCTCTGTTGCAACAGCTTTAGCAAGCATTGTTTTCCCAGTACCAGGAGGACCAAATAGCAGTATCCCCTTGCAAGGCTGGAGACAGAAAGATAAAGTTACATAATTAACTTGGAATTATTATAATGCTTTCTCTCTGCAGTAGTCACTGAAAAAACATGCAACCTATCGGCTATCAGTGGAAATAATAAAACACAGGACTTAAAAAGATAGTTTCTTCTCGAGAAATTATGCATGTCATTTGGTGGCTAAAATCATAGTAGTTTCACATTATATTGGCGTTATACCCCTAAGCAACAGAACAAAGAAATACAAATATAAACTCAACTTAGTGCTTTTTTGATCTTTTTGCTCAAAATAACAGTTGAGGTGAACCAGGGTGTGGAAAAACGAATGCCTCTATGACGATTCAAGCCATCTGCAAGTTTATTTTTATGGATGGTTTCTACAAACGATAGGACTAATGACATACAATAATTGATGTAGATGCTACACGGTTGGTTCTCAGCCTTAAAATTGCAATAGCACAAGAGGACCGTGGTCTGCTTTTCTCCAAAACAAATGGCTCAAATCATCAGCAAGAAGAACTCATGGACTAATCTTTTTGCTCCAATGCCACCTTCTAGTTGTCCACTTTGAGAGAGAATGTGTTGAAAAGAGTATTGTTTTAAGCCATTATATATTGATGATTTATTGTGTTCAACAAATCTACCTGATCCGATAGTTATTTTACTTCAATAATTTTATCTTCCTGAATTTTATTCATTAACCTCTCTCTTTGAGTGTCACTAAAGGCTTTGGTATAACATGTTGAATGGTGAGATGCCAGGCGTGAAGGTTATCTTATTGATGATAGTCACTATATCCATATTGATAATAGTGACGATATTGATGATGACCTTGATATTGATACGAAGCTACTATCTATGAATATGCTAACTATGTATATGATGCCTAAAATAATAGACCGATTAGATATCACCCTTCAATTCAAATTATCAAAAGCAATGTCTTATTGCATAATATGGATTCCAAACATTCATGATCTGTACGTGAATGAGTCGATTTACTTATCCCTCGGTCTATTGTAAATCACAAATAATACTTACAATATGAACTAGTGCACACACACAACAGAGAACAATATATACACAAAAGCAACCCTGAAAATCAAATACATGGTCATACAGCCGTAGACTGGTAAGCTACCATAAAGTAGGCTGCACCAAACTGCATGGCATTAGACCTGATAGAAGTGACACCTCGAGCATGAAAGGAGACATCAACAGGCGTCATAGCAGTAACAATACAATTATCTTGGTCACACATGAGTAATGTTGGCAGATATCCCAATAATGAAGATAATCAAACTCGAAGACTCTAACGAGTACAAAACTGGCAACGATATGAGACAGTAAAAAACTTGAGTAACAAATGATAGCAAAAGAAGGAAGAAGACAATATCAATGACCACAGAACAGAGACCAAGACCAAGATTTCCGTTGGACAAGAGAACCTCGTTCCAACATTCATAGATAAGAAAACACAAGCAACATTGATAATCTAAGAAATGAAGCTACAGATAATAGATAATGAGGTAGATATTGCATTGCTGGAAAAGGATTGTCCCCCAATACAGTCGGAGAAAGTCGGAGAAAGTTAACCGAAGAAATGATTAGTGGGTCCATATACAAAAAGGCTTCACTTGCAGGACAAAGGTGTCATATATTTTTCTGGTCATTTCTAACAAATGGAGCTATAAATGCCACAAAACACAAGCAATAGAACGTAAAGTGAAGGCAGAAACCATTCCTATGTCTACAAGAAAGAGCAGCAGCAAGCAAGCAGAAAAGTCTGTGGCAACAAAAGGGAGGCCAATGAGATAAGTAAGAAGTACCAACAGTTGGAGCTACAGTCTGCCCGAGAGAGTAAAGAAAAAGCGGGAAATGCATGTTATTTGTGAGACCAAGAAATTTCTGGGCCAATAAAACAAGGCAAGGAAGAAAAAACCCTTTGATCCCCACCCGATCCCAACCCTTTGAACCCCCACAAGAACAGAAGAGTTTTTTTAAAAAAATGACTACCAGAAAAAAGCAAGTAAAACAGATTTTACAGTAAATGGACACTGATGAGTAACTACGAAGTGCAGAAAACATCAAGGGGAACATTCACATCTGAGCTATTTGATGTGAGTGTTACGCAGCTGAACAACATTTGTTACATGCATAAGGATGACAATCGCAAGCTCAAGTCAGGTCAAAGTCATTATACAGCTATATGTGCCTTGTTTGCACTTAAAAATAGCAGACAATCAGGTGCCACGACAATGGCTGGTCCAGGACATTGGGAGAGCAGGTTGGGTAAAGGCTAACCTCCCCTCAGCTCATTGACACCCCGAGTATTAGATACATATCCAGCATTAATAAATTGATTTTGAGAGACAGTTTTACAGTTTGCAGAGTTTCTAGATATAAGAATATCAAAGTTATATAACTGGTATTTGGAAAAAATCCAACTTATTTGTGTTATAATTTACTCTATTGTTATCTTCTAAACAAACAATCAGGTGACACACACACACACACCGGGGGGGGGGGGAGTATGTGGTAAGGACTATTCCACATGGGTTTGAAGACCATCATGTGACCAGAATGTGTTTAGAGTCCTGAGATGTCTAGAATTTTAGGTGAAATTGATAATAAGAAGGATCGAGGAGCAAGAACAAGTAAAAAAGGATAGAGTTAGGAGAAGGGAACAATTTGATGACAGTGACGGTGTCCGAATGGTTAGAGAAAGTGTTGGGGGGGGGGTCGAAAACTGGCCATTCTGATGCCGGCCCGCGAGTCACAAATTTTTTCTACTTTCACACGATTCATGCTAAAAGCGAAGTTGACTTGGCCGATATGGCCGGGTCAATCATGGACTCGGCTTGACTTGGCCGAGTCAGGGCCGAGTCAGCCGCGAGTCATGCCCAATTCAGAGCGAAAAAAAAGAAAAAAAACACAAACCAGAATCTCGCCGCCGCCCGCCCTTGTCATCATTCGCTCGACCAGATCTCGTCGTTGCCGCGACGAGCTTGACTAGATCTCAAGCAGAGAGCCCAATTCAGAGCGAAAAAAGCAAAAAAAAAAAATACGAACCTAGATCTCATCGTCGCCAGCCCTCATCGTCGTTCCCTCGACCAGATCTCGTCGTTGCGACGACGAGCTCGACCAGATCTCCAGGAGAGAGTGAAAGGCGGGAGGGGGGAGAGAGAGAGCCTCCCTCTGATCTCTCTCCCTCCCCCTCTCCTCCTCTGATCTCTCTGTCTCTCCCCCCCCCCTCCGATCTCTCTGTCTCCATCTCTCCCTCTCATCCGATCTCTCTCTTCTATCTCTTTCTTATACCCCAACCCTAAATCTCTCTCATATTACCCCTCAAATCTTTCACACTTTACCTCTTAATTTTTCTCATTTTACCCTTCATATTTTTTTATATTTGAATTTTTTTATATTCACCCCTCAAACTTTCATATTTTTAAATTTACCCCAAATCATCATATTTCTCAAATTACCCCTCAAAACAAATTAGTTTCGGATATGTGATGCATAAAAATTGATGTCTATATTTTTTAAGATTTGTCGTAATTTTTTCAAATTTTTGAGCTTTATTTGAAGCATTTTGCGTGTATCCCTTGAGTCCTTTCCGAGACGCCGCGACTGATGTGGAACGGTACTCGCCGAGTCGGCGGCCGAGACCGTGACTTTGAACCATGGGGGGCGGCGGCGTTGGAGCTCCGAAAGGTGAGAAAATAGATAGTTGACCGACAAAAAAAGCAACGTTCTCCTTTCTCCACCAATGAGTGACAGGAAAAAAAGAATTAAGAAAAAGGAGACAGAAGAGTTGGACTAAAGCGGGTCTATCAAAGAAGAGAAGTGAAAGAAGGACATCTAAATGAAAGCAGGAAGAAGGCTTGAGTTGAGTTATCGGTTATTCGCGATGGAGCAAGTAGGGTTCGAAAACTCGGTCGTTCCAATACTGGGCCACAAGTCACAATTTTTTCCATTTTCACACGAATCGGGCGAAACCCGGAGTTGACTCGGCCATATCGGCCGAGTCGGCCATGGACTCGGCTTGACTCGGTCGATATGGCCGAATCAACTCCAAATTTCGCCCGAGTTGAAGCACGGCAAGGGGGAAAAAAACAAACTTACCACGTCGTCGTCGTTCACCCGCCTTCAGGCCATCGTTCGCCCTACCTCTGTCTCTCTCCCTCCGATCTGTCTCTCCCCCTCCACTCTCAGAGAGAGATCGGAGGAAGGGATAGAGAAAGATCGGAGGGGGAAGGGTAAGGGGGTGAGAGATCAGAGGGGGAGAGAGGAGAGAGAGAGAGATCGAAGGGGAAGAGGGGGAGCGAGAGAAAGGGGGACAGAGATCTGACCCGATCTTTCTCCCTTTAACTCTTAAATATTTGTTTAATTTTTATTTTTTTTCAAGATTTACCCCTCTAATCTTTGATATTATTAAATTTACCCCCAAATTTATATATTTCTTATATTTACCCCCTCAAATCATGATATTTTCCAAATACCCTCAAAACAAATTTGTTTTGAAAATGTGATACATGAAAATTGATGTCTACATTTTTTTAAAGATTTATTATCGTGATTTTTTAGCTTTATTTGTAGTGTTTTGCGCGTATCGCCCAAGTCTGTTCCGTTCCGCTGTGACCGTTGTGGAACGGTGCCCGCCGAGTCGGCGGCCGAGACCGCGACTTTGAACCATAGGAGCAAGGATGGCTCGTGCAACCAGCAGATTTCATCCTAAAGAGGGGAGGGGTACTGAGGGACTATAACGGGAATAGTGGAGAGGGAAAGGGGATGCAGTGCAACGCAACAACGAAATATAAATAGGGAAAGGTAGGGATCATAATGGTCTGTAATGCACCAACACCAATAGGATCGTGACTTTTGTCCTCAAAAGAGGACGGAGTGTTAAGTAGTTATAAATGGAAATAAAAAGGGGAAAATAATTTCTATGCCCTAAACCATAGATCTAATCGTCATGCTATCTTCAGCCATCAGTTTTATGTCATTTGATCCATGGGCAAGAAAACTCAAATTCAGTTGATTTGTGTTTTAAAGCATTCTATACGATGAGATCAAACTTTAATAGAGTAGACTCCCATTGAAGTTCCTACTTTTAAATCTGAATGGAAGGATTTTGCTCCAGATCACTTCAGAATTAGCTAACTCGCGCGCGCGCGCGCACGTGCCCACGCACATGCGTGGGCACGCGAGCGTGCCTATCTCAAGGTTTGAAAAATCAGATGAACCAAGGATGGGTTTGACTTGTTGGATCCGGAAGGCACCCTTCTTATAAATTTGTCTAAACAATAGTGACAAATAGCTAAGATCATCTTGTTTAATTTCAATCTTTGTTGCACCAAAATGAATAAAATACAGACTACAACGAAGAAGAAAAGAAGATACAGGGCAGGAAAAAAAAGAGAGTGAAAGGAAGTGTACTTGACTTGATCTCTCCATGCCACCATCCCTGCCTGTTTCTCATGCAGATCATAGCTTGGGGTTTATTAGGGAAGAAAGGACATAAATATTAATCAAATGACGGATTTTAACGTCAGTAAGTTAGGCAATGGTTGTTTAAGATTAAAACCCAACCTCATTTGCCCCCTTCAGTTCTGTGAACATCCATCTGTAAACACCAGGCTTTTCTTTTGGCCCGACAGGTTGCCAGATATAGCCCAGGCATACCCGAAACAAATCCGTGTGTATCCAAGCATATCCATGTCAAACGCATATCAGACATGAGCATGGATCCTTAAGAAGCATATGAATGCACCATAGGGGAAATGAACATAATGTAGATACTCGGTTGGAGGGTTTTCTACATTACAACAAAAAACTTGCTGCAAGTTTTGTGTGATAAACTTAATATCCACTATTTGTCTAGATAAAAAATTATATGCTTTTATAGCACAAGCTGTATATCCAACCCCGCTGTATTTTCATCGGACTTCGTAAAAATTGACGTATTTGACACACTATAATCTATTTGATACAGTACAGTCCTATATTGCATTAATGTACTATTAAAAGGAAAAAAATACAGAATCTGAAGACCAGTATCACCACATGTTTAGCTCTAGGAACTCAATGCAAGATAGCAGTTGGAATTATCTTCTTAGAACTATTTCTCAGGACAATCTCACTTCCAAGTTTCACAGAGAAACAAACAGAAAATTACCAATATAACTACCTGTAAGAACCCACAAATCCATTCACTCAAGCCTACACACAACTCAGCACAATAAAAGTCAATATCTTATAGGAGTTGTCTTCTATCCAATATGGTATTACTGTATTAGAGGGTCTGTCAAGCATTTACACATTGATCCAGTTCTACTTTGATGAACATTTGATTGTCTTTGTCAATATAAATAGATAAGTTGAAACAGCTATTACTGGAAAGATTATGAAGCAAGTTTACACCAACAAAAGAGCAGATATCTACAATTTCTTAAGGTGGAAAACACGGTACCTTTGTCAATTGTCCCTTACAAAACAATTCTGGCCGTTGTAATGGTAGCATCACCAACTCCTTTAATGTGTCCTTTACATTTTCTAAGGCTCCAATGTCTTCAAAAGTAACACCAATATCACTAGGTGGAATAACATCAGCAAGTAGCCTTTTCTCAAATTCATTCTCAGTAACAACATCCTGAAAAAACCTCAGTGCTCAACACTATAACCTCCAAAAACCTAATAGGTGCTTGCTGCAAGTAATGCTCTAAATGGAAGGTAAATGTCCAAATATTACCTTGAGTGATTTCTTTGAACAATTAGAATCATTTTGGATGCTTTGTAGCATATTGATCCCATGGATAATGCTGCAGGAATTTTTTTTAAGAAATGTGAATATGCCACAAGCAGTAGTATCTTACATTTCAAGTTCTTTTAGGAGAAAATGTGAAAAAAAACATAAAGAGAACTCTAACCTGTTGCTGGAAAGAACTAACTTAGCCTCCTTCTTAGATGATTCAGTTATATTGTGCTTAAGGTGATGAGTAAGAGCAAACCCAACTATCTTATCCACACCTGTACATAAACCAGCCATTGACGGTGATCCATATAAGAAGAAATTTTTTATTAAGTTCTGGTAACCAAGAATTTGCTTACTTTCATTAGTAAGTACTTGATCTTTTATACATATTGTTTCAAGATCACTGCACTCCAGCCCACTGCGGGTTAGAAACTGGAAAATCATGGAGAAATAGAGGAAATTAAAATAGTGAAAATGTTGGCTGTTCAGAATGAATCAGCAAGAAACCCATCAAATAAACAATCAACAGATAAATTTAGACAACTCTAGTAACTTTTCAACCATAAGAAGAGCACAACATGTTTATTAAGATTTACAAAGAGGATACGGTAACTTATGTGCTGTTTCACCATTTTTTATTTCAGCATCTAAATTAATCTCACATGATAGGACGACATCACAATTCAAAACCATAAGACACATGAGAATCTGTTGCTAAAAAAAATTCACTCAGAATTCAGCAGAGAAAATTATGGGTGCTAAAAACTCCGGAATGGCCTTATCTTAAACTAACCATTTCAATTTATAATAGCAGAAAGATATAAAAAATTATGTATGCCAGGTCGGCTGTTGAAGACTTTGTGGCTAATGCTTAGAAGGCTGAAGCAAAGCAAGAAGCAAGGGGTACAATTCCAGAAGTTCAGATAGTATGAAGGGTAGACAAGCTAATCAAGTGGTTATGTAGCTTGTACTGGAAGGCAAAGCACATTAAACACGCATATACAGAGAAAATGTGTACAAGGCAGGTCCACAAACAGGAAAAGAAACAAATAGCGGTATGAAATCCTTCCATGAATAACAAGATACCATGGATTTGCAAGAACAGCGTCACTGGAGGGTGTATCTAGTATCACTTACTTAGAATCGATACTCATACAGTTGCTTTTATACAATCCATTCATAGCATGACATTGGATTTATAGTTATCTGAAACATATAACATACATGCTGTCCAAATTTTTGTTGTTAAACAAATGTAAAATAACATCCAAGGATGAGAAACTTAATACCCCATGAGAGTCAAAGTAGAACGTCTATCCAATCTCCTATCGGGATATGACTAATTAAGCACAATCATTCATACAGTGGTCCAATACATACAAATGAAAAGGTAATAACAATTTATAATAAGCAGAGTCTTAAAAGCAGAAGGTGACATCAAAGCAACATAGTATATATAACTGAGGTACAACAACAAGAAAAAGCCCATATCCAATTGAGTTAACCACTATAACATCCTTCTTACTTGACTCCATGTGAGTTGGTTTAGGGCTATCTCAGACCTCATTGCCCCATTAACTACTATCCTATCACTTCTCCTAACCGGCACACTTATTCGCTGAAAACATCTCAAACAATTCTCCCTAATTTTATCCTCAATAGGCGCAACCTTGTCCCTGACTTCTTGCATACGCGTTTGTTTCTCATCCTATCTCTTAAAAGTGTTGCCACTAATCCATATCAGCTTCTCATCCCTGCTACATTCAGTTTTGGACATGTTTCTTAAGTGCCCAAACGTTCTAACCCATGGAACATTTATCACGTGATGGGAGAGGCACAAAGAACAGTGATGGCTTGAATGAAATGAGGCATATACATACAGACGTGTGTGTGCTGTGTGTTATGATTTACAATTAGACAGTACCCAATACAGTTCATTTCAGTAAATGATGACAAGAATAACAATTATACAAGAAATCAACCAATAAGCTATTCTATGAACTTAAACTCAATTTTTACATCATGTTTAAAGAAAGTTGCATGTAGCAACCAGCAAACTCACAGTAAAAATAAATAAATAAATAAATCACACAATATTAATGATATGGATTATATTTTTAATGCCTAAACTATATTGAATACAAAAAAAAAAAAAAAAATGAATACAGGCTAATAGATCAGAATACAATGAGAGAGAAAAGAGGTGCCTAGAGAAAATAGGGGAAAATGCATGACACAACAAACTCCTTAGCATAGATGAAAGGCAAAAGAGAAGAGAAAGAATAGGGGAAAATAACCCAACAAGGATTCTCCAGTGGCCAAAATAAGTTTAGTGAAGGTCAAGAAGTAGCTCTAGGTTAAGGGTGATAATCCCCTGACGGTCCCAAAAGAAGCCCGACCATGGCTAGGCAAAGATTCGAGCATTATTCGCAGAACCTGAGGCCGGTTCAAGGCTTACCTTGGGTTTGTCCCCTAACATGGCCCCTTTGAAAGCCCTCTTCAAGCCCACTTGAGCCCCAACCCCTAAGACACCTTCCCTAGTAAAAGACTCCTACCGAAATCACCCTAGAAACTCTGGGCCCATCCCAAGACATGCTTCCTTTGAGAAAGCCCTCTACAAGCTCTACCTTTTTAATCCCACTTGAGCCCTGCCCCTGATACACTGCAAGTTTCCTAAAACTCTCTCTCTCTCTCTCTCTCTCTCTCTCTCTCTCTCTCTCTCTCACACACACACACACACACACACACACACAAAGTAAAGTTCTCCTCTCCTGGTCGCATGACTCTTAGCCACCTTGATTATTTACAATATTTTGATACTTTTTGCCACTCAGTTGGAGAGCTATGGAAGTTTTCAGAATTTAATTTAACTTTTGCCTAATTAATCTTTAGTTCTGCTTAGTTTGAAAATGATAGATTTGTTAACATACAATAAGGCTGACCCTAAGCTTGTCATGGTAGGGTTGGGGCGTGGTTGTTTAAGGCCTAGTTTCGCACCCGAACTTTAATTTAGGGCTCGGGATATTTCAGGTCAGGGTTGACCCTAGGCCCAACCTCACCTAGCCTGACACATTATCATCCTTACCGAACGTCAAGGGTGTTGGCAGCGCCCGGAGATTGCAATTTAGAGGAAAGAGGAAGAGAGAGGGAAGAAAGAGCGACAAATAAAAAGAGGAATTACCCAAATCACTTCTTTCCACCTTTTGTTTGTTTCTATAATAAGCCTCAATTTCCATTATAAACGGTAAGAAATCACGATATGAGCAGCAATATTAGATAGCTCTTTCAGGTACCGATATCAGAAGTTTTGATAGAACAATTAGATTTCAGCATATTTATGTTTTAAAACAATAATTTAAATTTCTCAAAATAGAAAATTTAAGTTTGGATTTTTCCATAATAAACAGACTTTGGATTGTATGTTGAGAACCAATGTATTTAATAAGAGATATAGTATTAACTTTTAAAAATATATCATATTATGGGGGCTTAATATTGCTGACGATTCTTCATGAACTTTATGTAAAACGATCTCACGATATAACAAAATGGTCACATCTGGCAACAACTTTTATCTTGAATCATGGTGGATCATTTTATTGAAAATTGAAAATTTTCAAAGATACATGAAACAACAATAGCATTTTACAACATACAATAATAAATTCCATATGGCCTTTAATTTCTTACTAGTTTTCATGTTTCTACATTTTATAGGTTAACAATTTTGTAAAATATTTGTGATTGTTGGGTTATTACTTTTAATTTAAACATGCAAATGTGAAAACTTAATTTGTTAAGCAAAGAAAATTTACTTTTGCATTTACTAGATGGCTTCATGTTTTGTAAGGAGCTGGCTCACTTATAAAGGGGCGTGGTTAGTTATGAGAAGAGTCTCATGTTCGAGTCCAAGCAACAGCCTTTTCTGAAAAAGAGAATTACAAGAAAGCATCAAGTTTTTCAAAACGTAAAGCTTTACATTACACTAATAACCAATGGGTTAAAGTCTGAACTAAACTTGACCCAAACTCTGAACTCTCTACTCCCAGTTAAAAGAAAGGAACATGAACAGTAGAAAATGACCATCACTTTTTGTCGTGCAGACAGGATAAGCATTGAGTAGGGAAAGTAACATCTGTACAAAGTTCAAATTGGATCAGAAATTTCAGCTGTTACAGTCCAAGTAGAGCAACTTACAGAACGGATACTCAAAATATTTGACTTTGCTTTAAAAGTTTCAACATCACGATCTAATCGCTGTTTCCAGTCTAAGAGCTGGGTCTCGTCCTGCCACAGTTTCAAGATATTCAGGAAAACACATTCTACAAGTATAAATGGCAAAACCTTGTACATCAGTGCAGCAAACCTGTGGGAGCTGGATGGAAATTTTATTTGGGAAAAGCCTATTTAGTTGCTTCATTGTCTTGGGAACTTCTTTGCTTCTGTCATGCAGCCTTCCAAAACTATCCTGCATATTCCAGAGATACTCCAACATTAAAATATAACAACTGAAAACTAAAAATACCAAACAAATTCTGGCTATTAAAAGTCCTACAGGTAAAACAAAGATCTCAAAGCATGAGCCGATGGCCTAAAATTGAATTTAATTTACAATGATTTCTCAAGATACAAGAGGGTGAATGGAGGTCATGTACATGGAGTACAGAATTAAATGGGAAGACATGGGTTTGCATTTCTCTATTCAGAACACCTTACAATAACAGAGAAGAAAACATGCAAATGTCATTCTGAAACCAATATTTACATGCCACATGTTAAACTTTGAGAGAGTACTTGAATGGATGTTAAGAAGAAAAAAATGTGTGTGAAAAAGCACTTTGGTCATGTAAGCGTATAATGAAAGCTAGTTACCTTCTTAGATGATTAATAGAAAGACGTAGAGGAAAGCAATCTACAGGCGGGTTTCATCAATTTAGAAATTTCTTGTCTTGTGATATGATGCCTCAGAAATAATAAACAATTGTCTAGAAGTTATGTTGGTACAATAAACCATATGTGGTTGATATAGTCAATAGCGTGACAACAATTGGACACTCTATCCCCATAGGCTTACATCAAGGTTATGCATTAAGCTCTTTTCTTCGGCATTGGAGATGGATGAACTTACTACACATATAAAGGATAAGGGGTGCATTTTGTTTGCTAATGATGTTATATCAATTGATAAGAGAAAGGACAATTTCTAAATTAGAAAATTGAGGTAGCGCTTTAGAATCTAAAGAATCAAGTGGCAAAACCAAAAATTGGAAGATAATTTAATAAAACCATGATAACAAATGAGAGCATCCCACACCAGAGGCCAAGAAAAACCAAGGAGTAGCATTTTCACTACTTAGACACTCATTTAGCACTGTGGTGAGATTGATGGGGTTTTCACACTTAGTCACCAAGTTAAATAATGTCAAACTATTTTCTTCTCCAAGAATACCATGGAATGGCATTTTCACTACTTAAGACACTCATTCGTCACCTTTGCTCTTGTTTGATAGACCTTGCAATCAAGGTCGTCAAACACCTAGGAGTCATTGGCCATGAACCTCATACCCCAGGTAGATTGGCTAGGCGATCAGACAGTCATTTAATATTTTAACCATTATGGCTAATACAAAAATAGACACACACACACACACACACAACTTTCTTCATAACAAAAAGATAATGGACAATAGAAATCAGCAAACATGAAGAGACATAAAAAGAAGAAAAAAGGGGGGAAGATGGAGATCACGGTGGGCAAGAGGAAGAAGCGCGAAAGGAGAGGAAGAAAGAAGAAGACACAATAGAAAGAGAGGAAGAAATGTGAGTAAGAAACAAAAGGAAGAAGGATGGTAAGAGGCACGAGAAGGGAGTTGAAGAGAACTTACCATGTGATGCAAAAGCCGTCTCTTTCTCTCTTTCAAGCCATAGAAGCGATCGATTAATAGGAAGAGATTTAAGTAACTTGAGTTATTAAAAACATTGATATTTATACCCCATTTAAGTAGTAATTAAGTACATGTTAAATACCAAACAACAATGGTATACATAGTGCATAGTATTAAAAAAAAAGAATAATGCTATTATTTTTTTTAGGGACCTCTACACAGAAAAAGAGGGTAGGTGTTTTTGCCAAAGTATGTAAACAACTGCTTCACTAGTTGTCAGGGTCGCAACATTTATGTTACCCAGGAGCCTAGCCAAGGCCAGCTAAGCGACTAGGCAGTAACTTGTGACAACCTTCGAAACACTGTGACTTCAATGTGACTATCGTGCTCATTCCCAACATGTTTCAGATATCAACAAATGACAACTTACTCAACACGTATCAGACGCATGAGAACCGTTTATTTTTTTAATAATTAAGAAAGTACATATCGAAGCCACATCGACTTTTAAGAAATTCTAAAAATTGCATGTTTGACATGTGAAACCCATGCGTGGATTAAATAAAAATAAAGATAACCCTATGATGCAAGTTGGATGCTATTCTATGACAATCTAAACCCTATAGAACATGTGAGGGGGCATCATCAACTTGAACTAGGTCGGGTATTAATTTAAGGTATAAAGTCAGAATCTATATATATTGATCTTTTAAGTTACTTTTGATTTTCTTTCTATTTTTGATAAAGCATTACCTATCTACTCACTACTAATCAATAGGTTTTTGGATACAAATGTGTATGAATATGTTTTCATTGTCCATGAATCCTACATTTAAGGAGATGCCGGATCACAGTGTCCATAGAGTGTCGTATCCACATCCCATGTCACTGGCGATGCTTCCTAATTGACAACCTTGGTTTGATGCTTTACTTGTGATACCAATTAAGATTATGCCTCATTTTTTAAGGGGAAAAATGGTAAAGTCAAAGTAAGCAAAAAATAACCAATTAAAGAAGATAAAATATGGCATCAAAGTTTGAGATTAGGACTTTACCATGGTGCTATATTTGGATCTCTTTAATATAAAATTAGTGACCATGTTTTAATGACATTATCTAAGATTAATTAAGGATATGAGACGCTACAAATGCCTCGTAACTAATAAAGATTCGGGAAGAAAACGATGCAGATGAAAGTGCCACTGCTAAGAAGGAGATAGCTATGTTGCACGAACATGGCCACACCAAAAGGGAAAAAACACAGCATGTGAACATGTGTGTCAGGCATGCGTCCGACACAACAAGGCTCCATAATAAGAGTGGTTGTGCTACATGGAAGAGAAGGATTAGGTATAGAGAGCCCATAAAGACCTCTTTGAAGATTGTTGAGAGAGATATTGTGTATTGGTGTATTGGGTTTAATTCCACGTTGCATGTGAGACTAGGAGTACTATATATTGACTATTATATATATAGATCAGAGTATAAGGTTGATCACTCATCAGTTTCTCTCTCAATCTCTCATACAGAAACAACATGGTATCAGAGCCTTCACCCCAATCCCAATCTTTTTCCAAAAAAATTGTTCATCGTCCCTCCCCCCACCCGACCCCCTCAAACTCAATACGCCAATACACAATATCTCTCTCAACAAAGATCAAGTAAAGAAAACGTGCTAGGCATTAATGGGTAAGAAATTCATGTCAAAGGAAGAGTTCTCTAAATCAATGTATGGTTTCATAAATAGTGTGGTGAGTGCTCAATATTATTTTTGTATTGGAAAAAGTGGTTGGGTGTTTTGATTGCTCTCATGTATTCCATGATTATAGTATCTCTCGATACTCTTCATATGGATGAAGGTTTGGCCAAACCACACAAGAACATATATTGTTTATTCCCCTTGTATTTCTTCTTCAATGTTTTGCTATAATCTGGTGTGTGCTCCATCTTTGATGAAAGGCCATGGGGTCTCAGTTCGCTTAGACACAAACCTCAGCCACACTTGCAGCATTACCAAAATGATGTAAAACAAGAAACCTTGCAGATCCTTACATATTCACAAATTGAAATGATGACCACTGAACCATTGAACTTCTTAAATATCATCTTTAACTTATCCAAAAAGTAAACATCAATTTAAACAAGACACCTTGCAGACCCTTGCATAGATTGAGGATATCTAATCAGTAGCGAACACTAAACCTAAGACAATTAAGGAGGGAGATGAATCCACTATAATGCATAGAAGTCTGATAACTCTTTCGACTAACTATTTCAAGGACAAGTCTGTTGACATATAGTTAGCATCCGTGAGAAAGCAATAAGTATTTCACTGTACTACAGACTGTGTTGTGCAAAGATTTAAATGTTTGTGAAAAGATTAGATGTTTCTGTAATATCTCTACTTTTTAGAAAAATTCACATTAAAACTTACTTGTTGGACATCATAGTTAAAAATCCTATTGTGCCTAAGGCATCCAGACTGGAAACATGAAGAGATACATTGTCAATGTAATAATTTTCTAACAAATCAGAGACATATATGGTAAAATTGAAAAAGAAAAAAGATGATGATGCAAGTGCCACCGTAGCACAATGGTAATTAGTAGTCAACAAGAGATCTAGGTTCAAATCTTGTTGCCACCATTCTACCTCCTACTCTCCAAATGAAAAAAAAAAAAAAAAAGAAAAGGTGGAGATCTAAGCCATCCAAATAATTTTTGAAAATAAGTTGCTGGTGCATTTCGTCGAGGGCATTGCTCCTATTCTCTCACTTGTAATGTTATTGGATAGCCTTGGCCTTAAAAGCCATTTTCATCTCCCTGCAGCTTGCCTTGCTTCTTTTCCCGCTTAGTTTCTTATTCAACTAAATGAATAATGGTTTAATCCATCTTGTCAACAAAAAATTAAAAGAAAGGGGAAAAGGGAGAGAGGAAATGAGGTGGGGCAGACCTATGTTGCCAAATACAAGGTGCTATAAGATGGAGAGCAAACCAAGTCACCAAAGAATGGCATCGTTGATAAACCAAGCAAACTAAGATTTTGAGACATTATGGACAAAAATAGAGAGAAAATGACAAGAGAAGCAGTGAAAATGACCAAGATAGAGTTCTGGAAGAGGATAAGAGGAAGGGGGTTTGGTACTAGTAAGTTTGGAGGGGGCTCATCATCGAAGAGACAAAGATATAGAAGCAAGAGGGAGATGGTGAGGGAGGAGGGGGCTGAGCGAATGAGGGGGGGGGGGGGGGGTATGTGTAGCAATGGGAAATGAATGAGTTATGGTTAGATAGAGTCAGGACATATGCGGCAATAAAGAAATGAGTGGGTTTTATCAATCTTGCACTCGCAGGAGGGAAGATGAGTATATATACAAGATATTGGACAGTGTGGGTCCCACATATGAGTTATTAATGTTTATCAATTCAAAATGATGATTGTGATTGAATAGATAAAGGCAAAATGAGAAAGCAATCGTGCATAAAAACAACATTCAATAAAAAAATTAACATTTTTTGGTTTAAGAATAAGTCAATTATGGTAAGGGCATGTACGGCATCATATCTACAAGGTTAAAACTACATGGGTCCAAAAACAATTAAGCTTCAAAATAAGAGTGTAGAAGCATTTTCCCAATGAAGATACTAGTTAGTAGTTACTCATAATCTGCAACCCTGTTACTAAAGCTCATGTTTGCGTATATGATATCCAAATATCATTTGTGTATCTCCTAAATTACACAATATAACACGTAAATTGTGCTTATGAAGCCATAAGAATATGTATGTTATAAACCTCATTAGGGTTGAAGTTTGACGAGTCAAACAATGCCTTGTCTCAGTGAAATATGCGAGTTTGTGCCAAGTCATTCTTACACTAGGATATGGTGAGTTTATTAATTCATTTCTCTATTTTTTGGAGAAGGAAACACAAGAGGATGTTATTTCTTTTTATTTTGCATTTATCATCAAACGACAACAAGGCCTTCACCCTGATTTTTGGGCTGGCTACATGAATCCTTTTCTTCCATAACCAATGCAAGATCAATATTCATTTCAATATTTTTTGGCAAGGAAAGAGATGGAATAAGAGTTATTTCATTTGTTCTTGTTATGCATTTATCATAGGACAACAACACCTTCATCCAAATTCTTTGGTCAGCTACCTAAATCATTTTCTTCCATACAACAATGTTAGGTTCCACATACAAAGGCTAAGTTAACAGCTATTATATGCGTTTTTTAATTGTCTCCATCCATGTCTACTTAGCTCAACCTCTACTTGTCACTCCATAAACATCATATCCTCCTCTCCCTTGCCCTTATTCCTCTCTGCACACACTGCCCAAACCATATCAAGTGATTCTGCCTCATTTTACCTTTCAATGCAAGTTACCCATAACTTATGTACATGCTTCTATTTGATCTCTTAGCATATTTCCACTCACCCATATCTCAACATTCTCGTTTCAGGTACAATTATTTCATAGACATGTTTCTTAATTGCCCAACATTCTGGTCAAAGAGAATTCAGGATCTTTTAGAATTCCCCCTTCAATTTTCACGAGTATTCAATGATGAGCACATAATTCTCTAGAAAAACTTCTTTTACCACCCTTTCATCCTATAAAACCATATCTCTGATCTCACCATCATGATGAATAATTTATCAGGTTATCAACAAAATATGGGAATTGTGTTTTTTTCACTAATGCTAGAATTGTTTGATAAGGTAGGAACATGCGTAGAGTGGAACAATCAAATCACATTGCTATGTTTAGACTATATTTAATTAACATTTCAAAAGTAGCTACTAGGCATAACACTTAACAATTCTATAATGCCCAAAAAAGAGAGGACATGAGA
Organism: Agave tequilana; assembly: GCA_038442645.1. Classification (NCBI taxonomy): domain Eukaryota; kingdom Viridiplantae; phylum Streptophyta; class Magnoliopsida; order Asparagales; family Asparagaceae; genus Agave; species Agave tequilana. Next base: position 45,654 of record JAVJIF010034024.1, on the reverse strand, counting down.
CGATGCTCATTTCCAGTGACGGAAGTGACTGTCTTTCTTTTCCTTTTCTTTTGGACAGAGGGGATGGAGTGGTCTTTTTAGAGAGAGATATTGAGCGCGCGCTGGGTGGGAGGGAGGGGGTAGGGTGAGGGGTCCTAAAGCGGAGAGAGATTGTATCCAAAAAATTATAAATCCGAAGAGTAATATATTTTGTCTCACCTCCATCAGATTAGTTGCGTATACCAGGATCACAAAAAGTTTCAAAAAAGAAGGCAAACATGTTATATATCAAACCTCAACGTTCCAAATCCGGTATAAACATGTTGTGTGCACAATCCAAACAACTAGTTGAGAGGTTCAGCAACAACTTAATTGGAGTTCAAGTGACATTTAAATGGGTTGACCTTCATCTTAAATTTGAGAGATCTTCAATATTTTGATTGATAACATGGTGTGCTAACTTTTATTTAATAGAATCAACAATACGCTATTTGCTCGCAGAATCTTATTTTGGATAGAATGTTAGATGGTGATTTTGAGGAATCCCACTTGAAGTGGGTTACAAATCACGAAAAACATAGAGTAACCCAAGCTAATAATCACTGTTAGAATCTAAACAGAAAACAGACAAGGAAAAGATATGAGGGTGTCAGATATAACAAGTAATTAGTTAAATAGTTCAGTTATTTAGTTACAGAGTCTTGATAGTATTTCAAGTATATAGTCCAAGTAGCATAATGAGTTTAGTTTGGGTGGATTTTATTTTGTTTGGGGACCATAGGAGAGAATTACACATGGTTCTTTGCAATTGTATTTTGTAATTTCTTTGATCTTTAGACAGCCTATAAAGGGAAATTTCAATGACATGTGCGCCACCATCCACCATAACAATTGACATTGCACCAGCACACTGACAACCTTTGGCATTGCTGACATCATGTATGTTAGAATATAAAAGTGTCACCCTCAACCCTCACCACAACTTCGGAGTTTTGGTGTAATGGCAGAACATAAGTCAAGTTAAATTCCCACCAAGCACGCATTTAAAAAAGCAGACTTACAAACAAGAATACAGTTGCGCAAAAGCCAAGATTTCAGCCCACAAAAAAGGCGCTCGACTTGCAGGGACATGTTAGAATATAAATATATTACTCTTAAAACTCACCTTACTCTTGAAGTTTTGATGTAGTAGTTGTGGTATTAATATGTTATCCGAGCAACCCAGTACAATTCTCACGACCACGCATTTGAAAGTGGATTTAAGGGGGAAAACACTGTTGCGCGAAAAGACCTAAAAAGGAGCTCGACAAGACATGTTAGAAACTCTGCCAGTGCACTACCTGTCCAAGCTAAGATAAAGGAGGGTAGTGGTAGGTTTGTGATAGCCAACGTAAAACATTGTCACATACTATGAACATGAACCAAGAACTAAATTTCGTTGGGTGTTCCCTACTGAACGACGTGCTACATCGGAGCCAGGGTGTAGTGAAAAGTGGCCAAGGGTTGCTAGATCGTCGTTCAGAAGCGACGTGCCACATCGGCGCCAAGATGTGGTGTCAAAAGGGTTCCCATACTTTTATGAGCGGGTGAGGGTAAAGAAGTTAGCTCATGAATATGGGATTAGGTTAGCATCGTAGAACATAGGTTCTCTAACAGGTAGATTAGAAGAGTTAGTTGATGCTATGCTAGAAAGAATGTTAGTATTTTATGTGTGCAGGAGACTAAGTGGGTAGGTGAAAAAGTTAGCCTTGGGGTTATAAACTTTGATATACTGGTAGAGATAGAAATCATAATGTGATGGGTGTGATCATATATAAACAATTGCTTGAAGATGTAGTGGAGGTTAGGAGGAAGGGTGATAGGATTTTACTAGTTAAACTTATTTTAGGTAAGGAGATTTTTAATGTTATTAGTGTCTATGCACCGTAAGTAGGACTTGATGAGTCTAGTGAGCATCAATTTTGTGAGAATTTAGATGAGATAGTGCAAGGGATACCCATTAGAGAAAAGCATTTCATCGACGGTGACCTCAATGGGCATGTAAGAACTAGTTATTGTGGGTTTAATAGTGTACATAGAGAATTTGGTTTTGAGGAAAGAAATGAACCAGGTAACTCGATTCTACATTTTACTTTCCTATGACTTGATCTTGCAAATACTTGGTTTAGGAAAAGAAAGTCTCACTTGATCACTTTTAAAGTGGATCAAGTTCGAGCCAAACAGATTTCTTTTTAACTAGGAGGTAGACAGAGGTAGTTGCATTGATTGTAAGGTAGTACCGAGCACGGCTCAAAGACTCGGCCGAGTCGGAGACAAGTCAGCCGAGTCGTATCCGTCTCAGCCCGCTCTGAGACGAGTCCGAGTCACGAGTCGATCAACTCAACTCAGAGGAGACCGACTCGGCCGAGAATCGGAGTTGACTCGGTCGACTCGACATTATGATGATGATTTTGTGCCTCATCGCAATTCAATGTGAAAATAACTACATTAGTATATATTTATGAATGTAATTTGTGCAATTTACTATATTGTGCATGTATTTTGATATGCTTATACCGACGACGCGTGTATTTATACTTTCAATTTATATTTAGTGTACTAGGTGATATATTTTGGACACGTGTTACATGAATGTGGATGTTTACAATTTTTAAAGATTTGTCGTGATTTTTTCAGAATTCTTTGAGCTTTCTATGTAGCATTTTGCGCGTATCACCCGATACCGATCCGAGTCGCGAGACCGATCCGCCTCAGTGCCCGCCGAGTCGGTGGCCGAGACTGCGACTGTGAACCATGGTACCGAGTGAGAGAGTAGTAACCCAACATAAACTTAGTTTTAGATGTTTGGATTAGAAGGAGATTTAGAAAGATTAAACGTAAGTTAGATCCTAAGATTGAATAGTGGACGCTAAAAGCAGGTAACCAAAGAGTCTTTGTAGATCGAATGGTACATGAAGCAGAATGGAAAACCCAAGATGATCCCAATACAATTGTAACACCCCGTTCCTGGAATACGTACTTAGTTGCGTATTCAGATTTCTCGATCGTATTTTTCGATTTACTTCCTGTATTTGTTTTGTATTATGAATTCTTTATATGATTGTTTTGTCTTGGATTTGGATTCGTGGATTCGGAGTCAACCTTAGTTTGAACCGAAGGCCCGATCCCAGAGTATTGCTCGGTTTGGACATTCTGGTATTCCGATTTGACCGATTTCAGTTTTAAACATCGTTTTCCAATATTCTAGATTTTATATGATTTTCTGGATTTTCCGGAATTAAGTTGAAAATCTTCAAACCGGTATCGGCCAGTATCGTTGACCGACTCCCGGATTTTTAATTTACAAACGGTTTGGAATTTCTAAATGTGCCTTTAGACATTATTTCTCAAAATCATATTTTCTATCTGAATACATTTTCTGGGATTTATCAGATTTTATCAAAACCCGGCCAATCCGGTGTATACCGAGATTGACGGTTGACCTTATGGTTTTTATCTCGAAAAGGAAATTGAATTTCTGAAAACCGATTTCACCGAAAATCATTTTATAATATTTATGATTTTTGGGAATTTTTGGGAAACTTTCCGAGTTACTTCAATTTTGGGCTTTTCCGGTGTTTTCCCAGATACCGAGGAGATTGTCCCATATATTCCACTTTGTCTTTTCCCCATTTTCTCTCTCCTTCCTCAAACGCAGATCTCACCAACCTGGGATTCTGCATTTATTGTGTAGATCCTCCCCATTCCGCATTTAATGCACTTCAGATCAAATCCCACCAATTATCATGATTTTCTCTCTCCTCTATGAAACGCAGCTTTTGGCTTTTCCTTAAACGCGGCTTAATTCCCGCGTTTGAACCTTTTTGCCTAAACACAGGAAGTGTGCTGCGTTTTGAACAAGAGAAACGCAAGGAATCACCTTGGTTTCTTTTGTTTTATGTGGTGAACATCATTGAATTCTTTTTCTCTCTCTTCATTTAATTCTTCCCTTCCAAAACATCATTTCCAAGACACCCCACTCATTTCTCTTCATCACAACCGGCCAAGTGGCCAAGAGACATCAAATCTCCCCATTTTACAAAAACCCCCTCACCTTTATTTATTTGCATCACTTCACAAACCCAAATCCTATAAATACCCCTCTCCTTCTTTCTTTCTTCATTTTACTTCTTCTCTTCTTCTTCCTTGCTTCCTGCAGCCAACAGAGGAGCCACCAAGAGAGAGAGCTCCTCCTCTTGCTTCCTTTGTCCACCATCTCCACCTCCATATACACCACTTTAACCACCACCAAGTACACCACCTTCAACCTCTCTCCATCACTTTGTGAGACCGGCCACTCCTAGGGATTTTGGCCGCGTTCTTCTCCGTGACAAACTTGGAACCGGCCACTCCTTTTGGATTGGGGCCGTGTTTCTTCTCCGGCGGCAAAACTTAGGGTCGGTGCCCTCCTTTTGGATTGGGACCGAGCTTCCCTTCGTTGGACGCAGCAAAGATCTTGTTAGGCGAGTAATCTCGCTATCCGCTTGCCTTCTTACGCGAGTGTTTTTCCTCGCCAAAGACTTGATTAACTTGTAGTTTATCAACATAAGATCACAACTCTTAAAAGTCAGTTGTAATACCCCGTTTCCAGAATACGTGCTTAGTTGCGTATTCAGCTTTTCGATCGTATTTTTCGATATACTTCCTGTATTTGACCGATCTCAATTTCAAATATCATTTTCCAATATATTAGATTTTATATGATTTTCTAGATTTTTCCTGAATTTAAATGTATTTCTTCAAAACCGGTGTCGACCAGTGTCGCTGATCGATTCCTGGAATTTTAATTCTCAAACAGTTAGGAATTTCTAGATGGTCCTTTAGATTTTATTTCTTAGAATCATATTCCCTACTTAAAAACTTTTTCTGAGAATTTTATGAATTTATGAAAATTCCAACGGAGTCGGTAGATAACTGATTCCGGGATTTTAGTTTTAAAACTATAAAGTATTTCTTAAAAAGGATTTCACTATTAGTCTTCATATATTATTATTGATTTTTGGTGAAATTTTCGAGTCGTTCCGAGATACTTGAATTTCGGACGATTTCGGTATTTTCCGAAATATTTTCCGTATCCTCGACTTAAACCCGGGAACTTGTCTTTTCATTATTTTATATTCTGAGTCCAAGAGTAAATATCTTCCTTTATGAATTTCTTTCCATTTTTCCTTTTCCTTTATTTCTCTTTCTCCACAACCACAAACTTTTCCCATTTTTTCCAAAAATTCAAATCTCTTCCAAAATTCCAACTCCACATAATCTCACCAACCCCCTCATTTAATGCATCTCTCTCTCTCTCCCATGGCCGGCCAAGTGGCCAAGAAGAGGGACACCCATCCCCTCTCCTATTTTGCAATAAACCCCCTCACATTTACATTATTTACACCTCCCTTACAAAATCAAAATCCTATATAAACTTTCTTTTACAATTCTTTTCTCTTTTCTTCACTTCACCAAGAGATTAGCCTTCACCATTTTCTTCTCCATCTCAAGCCCTAACTCCAAACCACCTCAAAGTCTTCATCTCCTTCTCAAGCAACTACAACCCTTGGATTTGGATTGCATATCTCTTCATCGGAAGTATCGCCAAAGACCTAGTTGGTGATATTGTCGTCAACGATCATTCGGAACTCGTAGAACTTTCACATAACCGTTCGAGGTGAGTATTTTTACTCACCAAGACTAGACAACTTCCTTGTTTACTTGTGTTGATCATTCATGTACACTTGTGCCATAAAAATCATATTTTTAGCCCATCAAACAACCATCAGAAAATCTGTTCTGTTACTGTTCTCCCCACGATTAGTCGACTTAACCTAGGGACCAGTCGACTAACCCACCTTAGCTGAAACTTAACCTTTTCTGATTTCACAGTTTTAGTCGACTAAGCCATATTACCAGTCGATTAGACCCCCTTAGTCGACTACATTTTTAACCTAGTCGACTAATCTTTCCCTGGACCAGGAAACACCAACTCTCGGCTCCAGTCGACTTAGTCTATTTTATTGGTCGACTAGATACCTTAGTCGACTACAACCTTGACCTTAGTCGACTAATAATTCCTGAAATAAATCCCAACTTTCTGTATCACAGTTTTAGTCGACTTAGCCCTACTATTAGTCGACTTAAGTATCTGATAGTCGACTACACATTTCACCCTAGTCGACTAACTTTTCCTGAAACAGAATTCCAACTCTCTGGAACCCAGTTTTAGTCGACTCATCCAGACTATTAGTCGACTTAAGACCCCTATTAGTCGACTAACCCTTCCATCTAGTCGACTAATTCTGACTGTTTGACTTAGTTGATTTCCTTCCTGAAATTGGATCTTATCATTGATACATGTGTGACATATTATTCTTGTTCATGCTTCATAACTGGTATTACATGACATGTTACTTTATGGATCTCACCACTTGTTACTTCATGACTTGTTATTATATTCTCGCTCCATGATTTGTTAAATTGTGAATATCACCCCTTATCATGCTATCTCTTAAACCAAGCATGATATACTTGACTTTTGTATAAAATGGATCAACTTACACATGGGTCGGGAGAAATATGCGGATATCGATATGTGTTCGTGTTTACAGTGGCATTAGGTATATTGTACAATCATATTTCCGGTCTGACCTGAGGGCCTCCAGGGGACCGAGGGGAGTGCTTGCTCCCTATTCCTGAATACTGTCATGACAAAGGGCATACATAAGTCCCTCCTGATAGGCCTTGCGGCTGGTTCCGTTATCAAGCAACGGAACACCCTGGACCGTGGTCCCGGGCATGCACGGGACCCACTGTAAACATAGTTCGTCGATACAACCGCTGTTTCCAATAACAACCTTGCTTTACTAGGATATGGATCTATGTGCTCTGGGACGCTGGGTCACATAGTTAGATATCACAGTAAGACAAGTAATAATAATAAGACGTTAACTGTAAATTCATTGTATTAGGATTTTATCTCTTCATGCTTTTCATACTTGTTAGTTGATATTCCTTATAACTGTTTCATCTTTCCTTATTCATGTTCCTTAGCCACTTGGCTATAGTTTGTTTATTGTTATATGTCTTGACTCCTTGGATTTGCATATTCAGATTCCGAAGTTTGGACCGAAGTGGAACCGTCCACAGAGGATCAAGCTTATCTTAGTGAGCAAGCCGAATAGTTCCTATTCTTCGAGCCAGTCTTCTCTTTTTACTCACGGGATCTTCATCCATCACGTGAGCATTTTGTGTACATGTTGTAGACTTTACTTTTGGACTTGGTTATGATGTAATACACATGTAGTGTGTAATACTTTATAATATCCTGTGATAACTTTGTATGTGTACTTCTTGTGTTGGCATATATATATGATACCACGCTTTGTCGTGTACTCTGATACCACGCTTTGTCGTGTACTCTGACCCTTGTTGTACTTTTATGCTTAGCGTATATACGTGGGGGCACTTTCTGACCTACGTATATACGTCGCAGTGACGTCCCCGTATCCGTGGAATCGGGGCGTTACAGGTTAGTATCAGAGCTTAGGCTCTCAAACCTAAAGTACAATCAAGCAGCAAATTACTGAAATTTGCTAATGCCAACTACAATGTACAAAGTTATTGAGTCCTTCTTGATTCCTTCTTGATTCCTTCCCTTGTATCCTAAACTCCTTCCATTTGTTTCCAAATTCCAGTTATCTTTCCCCAATTCGGTATGGAGAGAAGGACGGGACGTAACCACTCCGGGCAATCATCGAATGGACCCACGGGAGAAAATGTGGATATTCTACGGGTCATTCAGACGATGATGGAGAACCAGCAGCAGCAGACAGAACTTCTCCGGCAAGAGTTGACAACTCCAAAGGAACAGAGGCCGGGGAACATTTCAGATTTCAGGAGGCTACAACCAGCCATATTCACGGGTGAAGAGAAACCCCTGGATGCTGAGCAATGGCTGACGGACACCACCGATCTGCTGAATGCAGCCAGAGTACCAAAGGAGAACCAAGTTGAGGTCGCCAAGATTCAGTTGAAAGATATAGCTAGAACTTGGTGGCTCGCTGAGGAGGCTAGATTGGAGAAGCCTGTCACCTGGGACACATTCTCCAAGAGTTTTTACAGCAGATTCTTCCCTGCTACTGCTCAGAAAGATATGGAAGAGCAGTTTATCAGACTCCAGCAGTGGAACAAGTCCGTGGATGAGTATGCCGCGGAGTTTCTTAGACTTAGCCGCTTCGCGCCGTACATGGTAACGGATGAGGAGAAGCGAGCAAGCAGATTCCAGCAGGGCCTGCAGATGGACATACAGGTCTTCTTGATGCCCCAGCAACTGAAGACTTATTCAGAGGTTCTCACCATAGCTCGAGAGGTGGAGCGTGGGTTAGAGAAGAAGCAAGAGAACCAGATGAGGAACCAGGCCATGAAGAGGCCGTTTATACCAATGGGAAGAGGAGGCCCATACAGAGCAGCGAAGGTTCAGGCTAGGCAACCATTCAGACCAGTTCCTTACCAGATGGTTCGACCAGGTCCTATCTGCAACTTTTGCCAGAAACCAGGGCATTCTCAGCAGAATTGCCGTAGGGCAAATGGATGGTGTTTGGTGTGTGGATCTCGAGATCATTCCATTGAAGCTTGCCCACACAGGAGAATGGGGATAGCCAATCAGACCTTGCCAGCACTTCAGGGACCCAATGGACAGAGGGCACTTCCAGGGCCACTTGGGCAGAGGAATCAGGGACCAGTGATGAGGAGAGCTCTTCCCCTTCCTCCACAGCATGTTGTTCGCCCAGTCCAGAGAGGAGCTAGGACTGCAGCAGGGCGTGGTAGAGGTCAGGCTTACAATCTGACTACAGAAGAGGCTGAGGCTTCAGAGGAGGTGATAACAGGTAACATCAGAGTTCATTCGAAACCTGTTCTCGCTCTCTTCGATTCAGGTGCATCCCATTGTTATATCTCAGACCATTTTGTGGCTTTGCATTCTATACCTGTTAGATCTTTAGACCACAAATGGGAGATTAGTACAGGGAATGGGGTAGTCATATCTTCTAGAGTCTGTACTGATTGTCCGGTAGAACTTTGTGATAAGACCTTGGCCATAGATATGCTCGTACTAGATACCAAAGGGTACGACGTAATCTTAGGCATGACCTGGCTCAGTCAGTACCATGCAGTTATTGATTGTAGGGAGAGGAAGATTAATTTCAGAATCCCTCATCAACCGGAGTTCCAATTTAGTGGAGAAGTGAAGTCTACCAAGGGAAAGACTCGGATGACTACTTCGGAGGTTCAGAAGCAGAAGGTACCGGTGTGGGATGAATTCCCAGGAGTGTTTGCTGAGATCTCAGGACTGCCACCTGACAGGGTGATCGAGTTCTCCATTGACACAGTTCCAGGAGCAGCTCCTATATCCAGGGCTCCGTACAGGATGGCACCGACAGAGTTAGAGATTCTGAAGAAGCAACTGCAGGAATACTCAGACAAAGGATTGATTCGGCCAAGTGCTTCACCATGGGGAGCTCCAGTATTATTGGCAAACAAGAAGGATGGTGGTAAAAGGCTTTGTATTGATTATAGAGAATTGAACAAAGTTACCATCAAGAACAAGTATCCCTTACCAAGGATTGATGATCTGTTTGATCAGCTTCATGGAGCCCGTGTATTCTCTAAATTGGATTTACAGTCGGGTTACCATTAGCTGAGGGTGAAGAAGGAGGATATTCCAAAGACGGCATTCAGGACCCGTTATGGCCACTATGAGTTTCTAGTTATGCCTTTCGGAGTCACCAATGCCCCTGCAATTTTCATGGATTTGATGAACCGAGTGTTCTCGCCCTATCTGGATCTGTTCGTTGTTGTTTTCATAGATGACATTTTGATCTATTCAAAGAACAACAGGGAGCATGCAGAACACTTGAGGATTGTGTTGCAGACTCTCCAGCAGGAGCAGCTTCATGCCAAGAGGAGCAAGTGTGAGTTCTGGTTGGACAGCATAGCCTTCCTTGGACACATGGTTTCAGCAGAAGGAATTTCAGTTGATCCCAGCAAAATCCAGGCAGTGAGAGATTGGCCGATTCCGAGGACAGTGACTGAGATTAAGAGTTTTCTTGGACTAGCCGGATATTACAGACGCTTTGTCCAGGATTTCTCTAGGATTGCAGCCCCGTTGACCAAGCTCACCAGGAAAGGAGAGAAGTATTTATGGACAGAGGAGTGTACCGCAGCGTTTGAGCAATTGAAGCAGAGGCTCATTTCAGCTCCAATCTTGAAGACTCCCTCAGGAAGAGGAGGGATGGTCATATTCAGTGATGCATCAGGAAAAGGCCTGGGATGTGTACTTATGCAACATGATCATGTTATAGCATATGCATCTAGGCAACTGAAGACTCATGAGCGGAATTACCCAACTCATGACTTGGAGCTAGCAGCTGTTATCTTTGCCTTGAAGATTTGGCGGCATTATCTTCTGGGAGATAAAGTGTTGATATATACAGATCATAAGAGTCTCAAGTATATCTTCTCACAGAAAGAGTTGAATATGAGGCAGAGGAGATGGCTGGAGCTGATGGCGGACTATGATATTGACTTGCAATATCATCCAGGCAAGGTCAATACAGTTCCAGATGCACTGAGCAGGATGCCAGAGAATAGAGTGCTTGTCCAACTTACTCAGCAGAAGGAGTTGATTCAGGACTTTATCAGATTGGACTTGATGTTAGTTCGAAGGAATGAGAAGGCAGGACAGTTCATGACTTTGCAGATCCAGTCAGCATTGATAGATGAGATCAAGGAAGCTCAAAAGGAAGACCCCAGATTACAGATATTCCGAGCTCAGGTAGAGGCTGGATTGAGGACTGACATCTGTATTCATCCAGATGATGCATTGTATTTTGGTAGTAGACTTTGTGTTCCCCAAGGAGAAGTTAAACAGAAGATTTTGGCGGAAGCACACAGTTCGGCTTATTCCATACACCCGGGGGAAACCAAGATGTATCAGGACTTGAAGAAGCAGTTTTGGTGGAATGCTATGAAGAGGGAGATAGCTCAATTTGTAGCCAAATGCTTGGTCTGCCAGCAGATAAAGATAGAGCATCAGAGGTCAGCTGGACTTCTACATCCTTTACCAATACCCGAATGGAAGTGGGAGCACATCACTATGGACTTTGTCACGGCATTACCTCGAAGTCCCAAAGGTAATAATGCTGTGTGGGTAATCATTGACCGTCTCACCAAGTCAGCTCACTTCATACCATTTCGGGTAGGTCAGACAACAGAGGTTCTGGCAGACAAGTACATGAAGGAGATAGTTCGTCTTCATGGAGTTCCAGTCAGTATTGTTTCAGACAGAGACACCAGATTTAGATCTCATTTCTGGGAAAGTCTCCAAGAAAGTTTGGGAACTCGTCTGAAATTCAGTACATCATATCATCCTCAGACAGACGGACAATCTGAAAGGACTATCCAGATCCTTGAAGATATGCTAAGGGCCTGCATGATTGAGTTTAAGGGATCTTGGGAAGATCATCTTCACTTGGCTGAGTTTTCTTATAACAACAGTTATCAGGCAAGTATCAAGATGGCACCTTTTGAGGCACTGTATGGAAGAAAGTGCAGATCACCGATTTGTTGGGATGAAGTCGGTGAGAGGAGACTATTGGGGCCAGAGATCCTGATTCAGACAAAAGAGAAAGTCAGAATCATCAGAGATCATCTCAGGGCAGCTCAGAGTAGGCAGAAGAGTTGGGCTGACACTCAGAGGAGGCCATTGGAATTTCAGGCAGGAGATCATGTATTCTTGAAGATATCACCCACCAGAGGAGTAATCCGGTTCGGTGTTCGTGGAAAGCTTAGTCCAAGATATATCGGCCCATTCGAGATTTTGGAAAGAGTGGGAGATGTGTCTTACAGATTGGCATTACCGCCATCTTTGGACGGAGTGCACAATGTTTTCCACGTGTCTCAGTTGAGGAAGTATGTCAAGGATGATAGTCATATTCTGGATCATTCCGAACTGGAACTACAGCCGGACTTATCATATCAAGAGCAGCCGATGGCCATTTTGGATAAGAGTGTCAAGACACTGAAGAACAAGGCTATACCATTAGTGTTGGTGTCTTGGAACAGACATGCGCCAGGAGAGGCCACTTGGGAACGAGAGGACGTTATCCGTGAGCGCTATCCTCAACTCTTCACATCTTGAATGGTAAGACTCTTTCCTTCTATTCTTCTCTACCGTTATCTTCCATCTTATCCTTCTCTATCTGTTACTTTTCCTGTTACCTTTCACCTTATGAAATTTCGAGGACGAAATTTTTGTAAGGTGGATGGATTGTAATACCCCGTTTCCAGAATACGTGCTTAGTTGCGTATTCAGCTTTTCGATCGTATTTTTCGATATACTTCCTGTATTTGACCGATCTCAATTTCAAATATCATTTTCCAATATATTAGATTTTATATGATTTTCTGGATTTTTCCTGAATTTAAATGTATTTCTTCAAAACCGGTGTCGACCAGTGTCGCTGATCGATTCCTGGAATTTTAATTCTCAAACAGTTAGGAATTTCTAGATGGTCCTTTAGACTTTATGTCTTAGAATCATATTCCCTACTTAAAAACTTTTTCTGAGAATTTTATGAATTTATGAAAATTCCAACGGAGTCGGTAGATAACTGATTCCGGGATTTTTAGTTTTAAAACTATAAAGTATTTCTTAAAAAGGATTTCACTATTAGTCTTCATATATTATTATTGATTTTTGGTGAAATTTTCGAGTCGTTCCGAGATACTTGAATTTCGGACGATTTCGGTATTTTCCGAAATATTTTCCGTATCCTCGACTTAAACCCGGGAACTTGTCTTTTCATTATTTTATATTCTGAGTCCAAGAGTAAATATCTTCCTTTATGAATTTCTTTCCATTTTTCCTTTTCCTTTATTTCTCTTTCTCCACAACCACAAACTTTTCCCATTTTTTCCAAAAATTCAAATCTCTTCCAAAATTCCAACTCCACATAATCTCACCAACCCCCTCATTTAATGCATCTCTCTCTCTCTCCCATGGCCGGCCAAGTGGCCAAGAAGAGGGACACCCATCCCCTCTCCTATTTTGCAATAAACCCCCTCACATTTACATTATTTACACCTCCCTTACAAAATCAAAATCCTATATAAACTTTCTTTTACAATTCTTTTCTCTTTTCTTCACTTCACCAAGAGATTAGCCTTCACCATTTTCTTCTCCATCTCAAGCCCTAACTCCAAACCACCTCAAAGTCTTCATCTCCTTCTCAAGCAACTACAACCCTTGGATTTGGATTGCATATCTCTTCATCGGAAGTATCGCCAAAGACCTAGTTGGTGATATTGTCGTCAACGATCATTCGGAACTCGTAGAACTTTCACATAACCGTTCGAGGTGAGTATTTTACTCACCAAGACTAGACAACTTCCTTGTTTACTTGTGTTGATCATTCATGTACACTTGTGCCATAAAAATCATATTTTTAGCCCATCAAACAACCATCAGAAAATCTGTTCTGTTACTGTTCTCCCCACGATTAGTCGACTTAACCTAGGGACCAGTCGACTAACCCACCTTAGCTGAAACTTAACCTTTTCTGATTTCACAGTTTTAGTCGACTAAGCCATATTACCAGTCGATTAGACCCCCTTAGTCGACTACATTTTTAACCTAGTCGACTAATCTTTCCCTGGACCAGGAAACACCAACTCTCGGCTCCAGTCGACTTAGTCTATTTTATTGGTCGACTAGATACCCTTAGTCGACTACAACCTTGACCTTAGTCGACTAATAATTCCTGAAATAAATTCCAACTTTCTGTATCACAGTTTTAGTCGACTTAGCCCCACTATTAGTCGACTTAAGTATCTGATAGTCGACTACACATTTCACCCTAGTCGACTAATTTTTCCTGAAACAGAATTCCAACTCTCTGGAACCCAGTTTTAGTCGACTCATCCAGACTATTAGTCGACTTAAGACCCCTATTAGTCGACTAACCCTTCCATCTAGTCGACTAATTCTGACTGTTTGACTTAGTTGATTTCCTTCCTGAAATTGGATCTTATCATTGATACATGTGTGACATATTATTCTTGTTCATGCTTCATAACTGGTATTACATGACATGTTACTTTATGGATCTCACCACTTGTTACTTCATGACTTGTTATTATATTCTCGCTCCATGATTTGTTAAATTGTGAATATCACCCCTTATCATGCTATCTCTTAAACCAAGCATGATATACTTGACTTTTGTATAAAATGGATCAACTTACACATGGGTCGGGAGAAATATGCGGATATCGATATGTGTTCGTGTTTACAGTGGCATTAGGTATATTGTACAATCATATTTTCGGTCTGACCTGAGGGCCTCCAGGGGACCGAGGGGAGTGCTTGCTCCCTATTCCTGAATACTGTCATGACAAAGGGCATACATAAGTCCCTCCTGATAGGCCTTGCGGCTGGTTCCGTTATCAAGCAACGGAACACCCTGGACCGTGGTCCCGGGCATGCACGGGACCCACTGTAAACATAGTTCGTCGATACAACCGCTGTTTCCAATAACAACCTTGCTTTACTAGGATATGGATCTATGTGCTCTGGGACGCTGGGTCACATAGTTAGATATCACAGTAAGACAAGTAATAATAATAAGACGTTAACTGTAGATTCATTGTATTAGGATTTTATCTCTTCATGCTTTTCATACTTGTTAGTTGATATTCCTTATAACTGTTTCATCTTTCCTTATTCATGTTCCTTAGCCACTTGGCTATAGTTTGTTTATTGTTATATGTCTTGACTCCTTGGATTTGCATATTCAGATTCCGAAGTTTGGACTGAAGTGGAACCGTCCACAGAGGATCAAGCTTATCTTAGTGAGCAAGCCGAATAGTTCCTATTCTTCGAGCCAGTCTTCTCTTTTACTCACGGGATCTTCATCCATCACGTGAGCATTTTGTGTACATGTTGTAGACTTTACTTTTGGACTTGGTTATGATGTAATACACATGTAGTGTGTAATACTTTATAATATCCTGTGATAACTTTGTATGTGTACTTCTTGTGTTGGCATATATATATGATACCACGCTTTGTCGTGTACTCTGACCCTTGTTGTACTTTTATGCTTAGCATATATACGTGGGGGCACTTTCTGACCTACGTATATACGTCGCAGTGACGTCCCCGTATCCGTGGAATCGGGGCGTTACATCAGTTCTGCTCACTGTTTTACAGTATTAGCCGACTTGCCCAATTCATAAGTCGACTAACCCCCTGAAACGCAACTCCATTTCTTGAGACACAGCCCTGTTAAGTCGACTAACTAATCCTCCTAGTCGACTACCCTTTTCTGAAACGCGCCCTTCTTGGAAACGCAGTATTTCTAGTCGACTTGCCCTTCGCGTCTAGTCGACTAACCCTCTTCTGAAGACGCGGTTCTCTGAAACGCGGACTTCTCTAAATCGACTACCCACTGTTCCAAGTCGACTAACGCAACTCACTTGAAACGCGGCTCTTTGAGACGCGCCACTTCCCTGAGACGCGCCACTTCCCTGAGACGCGCCGTTTCTCTGAAACGCAGCTTTCCCAAACGCAGCCTAGCTAGTCGACTTGTCTCTTTGTTATAGTCGACTAACTCCTTGCTTAGTCGACTACCCATGAATCCCTAGTCGACTATCTTTAGCTAACTGCTGTGATTGATCACTTCCTTGAATATGGACTTTATCCTCGGGACTTGTATTATTTATTATGATATTTTCATGACTTGTCACCTGCCTAATATCACCATCCTGTCATGCTATCGCTCAACACCCAGCATGATCTACTTGACTTGTGATTATCATGTTTATGGGAATCTTGCCTTGTTATTGTGTATGGAACTTAGTGCCACATGGAACAAAGTGCCACACCATACTCGGTGGGGGCCACCTCTTGAATCTGTGGGGGCCACCTCTTGAATCTGTAGGGCTATTCCTGTTATGACCTGTTATTCCCGTAATTTGATAATATTAATAAGCTACAACTTGCACGGGGAATGGGAGGAAGTGATGGATGCCGGAATGATATCTTGCTTATAGTAAAGGAATATAAAAAATATTGGCGGTACGTGTTAGTGGGACTTAGGGCCCACAGGAGATTCGTGTTAGGGGGACTTTGGGCCTCCAAACTGGTCCCAGGTGTATGGGAACTACTATAAGAAGCGCTATCAGTTCTCCATCTGCTTCCGTTAACAACCCTCGCCTTGCTTATATATGGATGTATGTGTGTTGGGGTATACACCCGGACACATACCCAGATATATGGGTCAGACGAGTAATAATAAGTGCCTGTTATGATTCTTGTTATGACTCCCGTTACGTACTCCTGTTATGCCTGTTATGTGTTCCAGTTATGGTTACCTTGTGACTTGTGATTGTATGTGCTTGATTACGATGATATGAGATAAAGGTATATGGATGAGGGTTTCCTTGTTTGGATTATTCCTTCGACGTACTAGTCTCATGGAAGCGTGACCTAAGCTTGTGCAATCGGTTTTGCTCGTAATCGGATTTCCTGTTTTATGATGATTATGCTATACTTGTGTTCTAACCCTTGTTTTCTGAACTTGATATCCTTTGTACTTGATATCAATTGTTGTATTCACACTTGTGCTCATCCTGGCTCGCCACCTGGCTTTTGCATTACACTCGCCTGGGGAGTTTCATCTGACTCCCCTGGATTCTCATGTCCAGGTTTTGGAGCTTGGAGCGTGTGGATCCTTCCTGTTGCTGATCAGAGTGGCGCAGCGGTAGCGTGGATCTCCAGCCTACCACGTCCTTCCAGGCCCCTGTGTGCCTCTCGAGTTTCCTTATAGTGAACTCGTGAGTGCCTTTCATTGTTTACTCCTGTATGCTCCTTGTATTCTCGCATTTGCGCCTATCAGGTGATGTAATATTATTGTAATATCGGATCACCTCTGGTGATAACTCTGTAATTGTACTCATGTGTTGGAATGTATAATGCACCACTGCTTTCGTACTCTGATTCTTGTCTGTACTGATGCTTAGCGTATATACGGGATGGTAGTTCTGACCTACGTATATACGTTGCAGTGACGACCCCGTATCAGCGGGATCGGGGCGTTACAACAACATGGAACAAAATTACCAGCTGCATTAAAAGAGTAGTTAAAGATGTACTTAGTGAGTCACGGGTTGGTGCTCCACCATGTAAGGACACATCATGGTGGAATGAAGAGGTAAAATTTGTCATTAAGATCAAACGAGACTCTAACAGAGATTTGAAGAAAAATTGTGATTGAGTGAGTTTTGAGAGGTATAAGCTAGCCAAGAAGAAGGCTAAAAAAGCTGTTCAGAATATAAGAGCTAAAGTGTATAGAGAAGTGTATGAGAAATTGAACACCAAAGAGGTTGAAAAAGACATATATAGAATTACTCGAATAAGAGAGAGAAAGACTAGAGACTTATGTACTGTGAGATGTGTCAAAGATGAGGATCAGAAGGTTTTAGTTCGAGATGAAGAAATCAAAGAAAGATGCAGAAAGTATTTTGACACGTTGTTCAATGGTAGTTCTACTCAAAATTTGGGTGAACTTACAATTCAGTATCAGGATATGAACCGTAATTATATGCGCATAATTAACGAATTTGAAATTAAAGAAGTCTTGAAGAGGATAAAGTCAAGGAAAGTTGTTGGCCCTGATGGAATTCCTATTGAGGTATGGAGATACTTAGGAGAGATGAGCGGAAGATGGTTGACAAACCTCTTTAACAAGATCTGACTAACCAAAAAGATGCCAAATGAGTGGAGGAAAAGTGCTCTAGTACCTCTCTATAAGAATAAGGGTGATATCCAGAATTGTTCAAACTACCGTAGAATAAAACTCATGTGTCAAACCATGAAGTTTTGGGAAAAGGTAACTGAACACAAGTTAAGGCAGAATGTTAAATATCAGCAACCAGTTTGGGTTCATGCCGGGATGATCGACGACAGAGGCTATTCATTTGCTTTGTCAACTTATAAAGCGATTTCGAGAGAGGAGGAGAAATTTGCATATAATCTTTATTGATTTAGAAAAAGCTTATGATAAGGTGCCAAGCGAAGTATTATGGTGGACATTGATGAAAAAGGGAGTTTTCATCAAATATATTGACATAATCAAGGACATGTACGATGGAGTAGTGACAAATGTCAGAACTTGTGGAGGCATAACAAATGATTTTTTTATCATAATTGGATTGCATCAAGGATCTGCATTGAGTCCATTCTTATTTGTCATAGTGATGAATGAGCTTACTAGAGTTATTCAGGATGAGATACCGTGATGTATACTTTTGTCCTAGTCGATGAGACCATTAAGACGAGAGCTGGGGTAAATGTCAAATTGGAGCTATGGAGGCAAACTCTATAATCCCGAGGTTTTAGATTAAGTAGGACCAAGACAGAGTATATGTAGTGCAAATTCAGTAAACAAAAAAAATTTGAGATTATAGTATTGTGACACTAGACGGATAAGAAATACCAATGAGCAGTCATTTAAGTACTTGAATTCTGTTATCCAGAAAGATGGGGAGATCAATAGTGATCTCAACCATAGGATCAAACCGGCTGGTTGAAATGGAGGAGTGCAACAGGAGTTTTATGCGACTGTAACATTTTGTTATGACTGAAGGGAAAGTTTTATCGGACTGCTATTAGGCCAGCTTTGTGATATGGCACAGAATGTTAGGCTATAAAAAGATATCATGCCCAGAAGATGAGTGTAGCGGAGATGCGCATGCTTCATTGGATGTGTGATAACACGAAGAAAGATAAGGTGAGAAATAAGGATATTCGTACTAAGATGGGCATAGCCTCTATAGAAGTGAAGATGAGAGAAAACCGCCTATGATGGTTTGGTCATTTGTGACGTATACTATAGATACGCCAGTCCGGCGAGTAAAGCATATCAAATTAGGGCAAGTGAGCGCAGGAGAGACCGAAGAAAACATGGATGGAGGTGATACGACAAGATATAAAGGCTAAAGGTCTTAATGAAGGTATATTGCTCGATAGAAATAAGTGGAGAAAGTTGATCCATATGACCGATCTGCGTAATTCTCTTTTGATTCATGTAGCATACCCCAAATACTTGGGACAAATGGCTTAGTTGTTGTTGTTGTGATAGGACATGTTAGAATATTAAAGTATTACCCTCAACCATCACCACAACTTCAGAGTTTCGGTGTAGTGGCAAGTACTTTAATATAGAATGAGCACAATCCAGGTTAAATTCTCACTGAGTGCGCATTTAAAAAAGTTGACTTAAAAGACAACAATACTGCTGCGCAAAAAACCCGACATCAGCCAACGAAAAGGGTGCTTGACCTGCGGGGGCATGTTAGAATATAAATAATTATCCTTAACCCTCGCCATACTTTCGTGTTTTGATGCAATGGAAGGGACCTTGATAATGCCCATTGCTATGAAACGCCATTTTACCAAGCTATCAATGATCTATACATCTCCACAATCTCCACCTCGTCAATGATATATACATCTCCACAATCTTCACCTCACTGGATCGGTAATCACCCATCAAAATTGCCATTACAAAGATATGATGATGCTAACAACATACAAAGGTCATAACAGATCAGAGAATGACACTTCCCGTTGATTAGGATTATTCTTAGGTACAAACAACCATTGATACTTGCCATTTCTTCCGAATGTACAAGAAACCATGTATTATGATTATCATATCAAAATTGTGGAGTTCTGAGAAAGAGAGGGAGCACTAAAAATGCTTTTGCACTTGAAATTGAGCAAACTAGTCAAGTGGTAAATTGGGTGCACACAAGTACACGCGACAGGGAAAAGCAACCAAGAGGTAGCAAACAGGTAGATATTCCCGTTACAACAAAAGTATCCTAATGGCCAATATATTATGTAAAATAATTATATAGTGCTGTTTTTAAAAAAACAAAAAGATCCACAAAAACAAGGTCTAGCACGAAGTAGAGAATAATTTAAGGCCAAAAGATCTATTTTCATGCAAGTCTCCGAGCTTACCGGTAAAGCAAAGTCCAGAAGTGCTGTTTGATTGCTCCCAAATTTCGTAAAAAGAAGACCCCCAGGATGTGACTGCAATATATACTCTCGAACTTTATTAAGGAAAAAATGCCACAACAGGATAACTGCTTAAGTACTTATCCTACTTTAAGCTTCAAAAGTACAAACAAGTAATAAACATGGAGTAAGATCCCAGGGTCCGGGTGTTCTCTTTTTTCTCTTTTTTTCTTTTTTCTTTCTTTTCCTCTTTTTTTTTTTTTTTTTTGTGTTGGGGGGGTTCGGGGGGGGCGGCTAAGACATTGGGCTGTGCTGGGGAAATTACCTTTTCTTTGCGGTTTTCCATTTGGATATGGGAGCCGATTACCAAAACACCTGCTGGAAAATCAAGCTTGCCCTTCAAAGTCAAGTATGAATCTCCAGCCATAGACTTTTCTACGTCTTTAATAAATACAATCAAAGGACCATTTTTACTCTCTTCAGATACAACCTATTAACAGGCGGAAATAAGTGCAAACTGCAAAAAGGAGAAAATTGTAATGAACATTAATCCAAACAAAAACAGTAGTACCCACACCTCTTGTAACTCTTTGATTGCAAATCTTTCATAATCTTCAATTCCAGAAGTATCTGGTCGAAGCAAGTCGGCTTTGATAGGACAAGAGAACATGAAAGAAGAAAAGGTGATCAGCAAGATGGCAAACTGCACAATGAAACATGAAATATTGGGGAAGAAAACTGAGCATTGAGAATCACCAGCACAAAAGAAACCATGATCTTCTTCACACAGGCCCCCAAGATCATTGCCATCAGGGATTTGCCTGTCAAATCTAACTCCAATTTTGGAGGATCCATTTTCCTCAAAAGCAAGTAAAACTTTTCCACGATAGCCAAAATTCGGACCCCTGCACGGTTGAATATCATAACCACAAAGTTGGTACATCAACAGAAGTAAAAATGATAATAAAGTTTATGAAAAGAAGTGAAGCAGTATCAGCAGTACAATGCTGGTATTAAAGAACCAACAAATTAATCAGCAATACTATTGAGTAGTCTCATAATATATGTAACGGAATCAAGTAATTCAAAGTGTCAACTAGTGCTTGAGATCACCATCCTAACATAAAGCGAACTTTAAAAGTTTTTTGAAATTTAAAAAGATTCGGCTCTGAAATGTGGTAATATTGGAACAAAAAGGAGTTGGCACAGATAACGCAAAATAAAATAGTAGGCACATCGAGCATTTTCTCATTAGAAAAGGGGCAGAAGTGGAGCATAGCGCAGCTTCGGAAAATATCAAGCTTTTTCTAACCGATTGACAAATAATGTCAACCCTCCATGAAAGTATTCTGAGTATAGCAAAGTACGAGCAAGAGAATATCCTTTTATTAAAGGATACTTTGAAATAGACTAGACGAAGGGGTAAGATCATAACTTTTTCCTATGGGGAAGCACTTCCATATATGAAGAACAATGTAAACCAAGAAGCCAAATGGATCGTGGTTTCATATGCAAACATAACCTATACAGAGGCATTTAAGGATATGCATTCTCATTTCTGGTGGTAGTAATTCAGAGTTTTCTTTTACTACCAAAATTACCCACCTGTCTCTTTCTCCCTACCATATACAGACTCCTTATTTATAGGTGATCCCATGTTTTGGATTTCATATCTATCATTACCTTCCATGTGCCTCACTCAGTTCCTTTATAAAACATAAACCAGAATCACAGGGGTCAACAAACTCTATCTGCTACATTCTGTGAAAGCTACCATTGCAATCCCTGTGTTAGGTGTTAATATTTAACTTACACATAAACTGCCAAAATACCATCCACAGAGTTAGATTGGCTGCCCTCATATAAAATATAATGCTGAATGGGAAACTTCTTCACATCTATGACTGCTTTATATCTCATATTATTACCTTTCCGATGCCTCACTAAGTGCCATTCTAAAACATAAAGCAGTGAACAGACTCTATCTCCTACATTCTCTGAAAGCAACCATCATGATCCCGGTGCTAGTATTTAACTTCCAAATAAATTGAGATTCCATCCACGGGGTTAGAGTGGCTGCTCTGACCTCATATAAACATAATATTGAAGGGGAAACTTCTTGAGAGCTACAACTGTTATTAAGAGTATTATCCTTATTTTCTACCTTGATACTTCATAAGATTTGATAGGAAATATTTGCTGCATTAAATCCTTAAAGATTTTTAACACTTGTGTAAACCACATCATGTTCTGTTTAGGTTTTGTCTCAATGCATCAGACTATTCAGGTATCAATTTGAGCATCCATACCAGCAAAAGAAAAAAATACTAGTGCTTTTTAAGGCATGCAGGCTCAAAACAACAAAGAAAAACAACTAAGTGGACAGTCGCAATCTAGATTATTAGTTAGTTTTCTTTGAATAAATCCTTAGTAATTAATGCTTCAAAAAAGTCTACTTGATTCACGTTTTTTTCCCCTTAAAATCACATTTATACATGATACTTTCACTGCTTACTGTTTCTATTGTTTGTTTTACTGTCAAGTTGAGATCTCTCAATTATCTTTTCATATTTGCATCTTTTTATAAATGCACAGAGCTGAATCCAATCTCATACTCAAGCCGTGTCAGCAATTAATGCAAGGCAACTTAAATAGAATCAACAAGCTCTATTTTGAACCAAGATTTAGACCTTAAAGAGATGGCTCAGAAAATGATCCAATTTTAATGGACACAGGTCGGTCACCAGTAGACTTACAACTTTGTCAACTCGAATCAACCAAGTGCCTCTTAAAGAAAAATAGATGATTCCCACCCTATTTATTTTGAACTGAATATATATTACTTTCCCTCTTGCTTCTTCATGTAGTTATGTCTTGTGTTAAATATAATAGTAATTAATTAATTAGTAGAGTTGTTTGGTTATAAAGTCCTAATAATATTTGGAGTCATAGTTTGAGCAAAATTTGATTTTGTATAGGGTCTATATAAGAAGACGATCGCACATGATTCCCTGTAACTCTATTTTGTAATTCTTCTGATAATCAATAACTAAGTAGTCATTAATAGTTTAACATGGCAACAGAGCCCTCATTGTTCTAAAAATTGGATTAATCGGCCGATTAAACCTATTCAGTGGCAGCCCGCTTAATATTACATTATTCGTGCTGATTATGCGCTCGAGCGATTAATCGGGTCCAAAACGATTAATCCCCGATTAATGCGCGATTAATCCGATTAATCCAATTAATCTCCGATTAATCATTTAAGTATTTCATATGTTTTTTATTTGAAAAACTTATCACTTTGTGTGTGTTGGATCGCTAAGTAGTTTATGTTGTGATGTTGATGATTTGATAATGATCTATTTAATATATTATTTATTAAATAGTAGATGAATTATGATATTTTTATTATTGTATATTTTGCATAAAGTGATACTTATGTTTTATTATTTTTGATTATTTTTTGAATTAACTTATTTAGCAATTTTTCTCCATCAGTCTTTAAAGCTCATTATTTTAATTGATAAATTGACTATTTTTTTTATTTATCATATTTTGCAAGTAAGTTCTTTGATTTATATTTATGTTGCAAAATTTGAAATCTTGGATTACTAATGTGAAGAGATAAGTTCTTTTACTTCTTTCTTTTTTACTATTTATTCATATTGTCTTGTTCATCATATCATGGTTTATAACTTCACATCTGGATATTGTCTTGTATAATATTTAGGTATTTTCAATAATTAACTGTATATATTCATATGTAATTGTGTATAAATATAATTAAATATATTAAAATTTTCAAAAACGATTAATCCCCGATTAATCTCCGATTAATCCGATTAATTATTATTCAGTGTTGGACCGCACGAATAATGAAACCGATTTTTAGAACACTGAGAGCCTTAAGGTTTCTGATACAAATAACCACCAAAATTGTCGCCCCCACCCCATCACCACCATCTTCTTTGAACTCTCCCAATACTATTTAGTACCGCCTTCTACGGAGTCGCCACCATCAACTCCTCTTTTTCGTCTGAGATATGATCAAAACAAAATCTACGTCATCTAATCAGATCTTATCTGGTTTTAAAGGAAAAGAAACGCCATTTTGATTTATTTTTTTCCCCTTTTAGGTGTAGATCTTAGGTGTTAGTTTTGTTAGATCCCAGAGAAGGGTTATGTGAAGTTTATATATGCATGTGAAGTTTAAATGTGCAGACCCCGAGAGAGGATTGACGGTGTATTATAGTTTGAGATCCCAAAGGATGGTAGAAAAATAATCATTTTAGCTTGAGATCCTAAGAAAGGAACAGAGGGAATTGTCAAGGAATATAGCTTGAGATTCCAAGGGACGCTCACAAACATTGTTGTTTGAGACTGAGTTAGTTTAAGACCTCGAGAATCAAAGGAATTATAGTTTGAGTTTGGTTCATGTTTTCATTTTATTTTTTGTTCAACTCAACTTTGCTTTCTGTCGGTTTGATTGAAGTTTCAGTTTGGTTCAAGTTCAAAAAAAAATTTCAACTTCTACTTGGTCTGTTTTGGTTGCATTTCAACAATTTGACATCTGCATCAGCAATTTAGCATTTGTATCAACAATTAGTAGTTCAACATTAGCAATTTTGGCATCAACGTCACAATTCAGAATTTATTTTCAGCACTTACAGCAGTATTTTTTTTGGCGCTAGGCATTACCATCGTGAATTTAAGCATGGATTTTAGACACAACAAGTAATAAACTAATCATTAGAGTTGTTTAGTTATAGAATCCTAATGGTATTACAACTTACAAGTCATAACTTGGATGGAATTTGGTTTTCTATGGAGTTATGTACGGAGAGGATTACACATAATTCTATGTATTTATATTTTGTAAACTTTTGAGTATCAATAAAGAATAGTCCTCCGTAGTTTATCTTGTCAGTTTGTTTAATTCTCAATTGGGTTGTTCTTTAGACAACGGCCCGTAATCAATCCCCCCAAACATAGAGGGGTCTAGTTTGGGATCCGAAATTAGGCCCAAAAATAAAACTATCCAGGTCTACACAGTATTTAAATATCGGATATTGGTGATATATTGATTAAAAAATTATACACCAGATACCGGGTGATATATCACGATATGGTATTAAATATTGGACGTCATTTTGAACGTCATACTGGATGAAGAATATACATGTGATTGCCTACATAAATCATATGAAACTACTTAAAACAAGTTTAGGATCATAGACTCTAGAGGATTGTTGACACTCTAAAAAAGACAAGATTCCTGACTGGCTTGAACAATGTCTAACTTGTTGACATTTACAAAAGACAAGTGGTAGACAAGCTGATGACCAGTTTTTATCCATCTCCGAGGGACAAATCAGCGACTTGGACTCTACTGATCCAGTGAAGCAGACAGTGAGCCCAGATTGTCTTTGAAGAGACCTAAGCAGGTCTAAAATGCTAGGTTAGCTCAACACTTAACATCACATGAGCCCGAAGGGATAGCCTCACCTGAGAGTCTAAGTTTGTTCAACTTCGCCTTGAAGCCGTTCAAAGCTCTATCAGAGAGCTAACTTACAGCTTCGTCTGAAGCGCTCAGTTAACTTCGCAGAGAGTTAGCTTCGCTCGAAGCCACACGCAACCGCACAGAAGGATGTTCGGCAGCTTCACCACAAATGTTTATCCAGCTCCGCTGAAGAGCTTTCTTCTGACTTCGCCAGATGCTCCTTCCAGCTCCGCTGCGAGCTCGGCGCGGCAGCGGAAGCGGGTCTTTTATGGCCACATTTGACCAATCAAATCTCCAGATGAGATCAAATCTATTCAAGATCAAATCTAATCGAGATCAAATCTGAGATCAAATTTGGTAGTTGTTTACCATAATCTCTTGACTCTCCTAAAACAAGTAAGAAGATCAGGGGAGATCTTTTGATTATTTAGAAAGAATCAAAACAGATCAGGGGATTGACGCTACCTGTTATTCCTAGCTTCGCAGAAGCTGATTCTAGCCTCGCATCAAGGCTACTTTTCAGATTTAAACAGATTGACTCAATCTGTTTCCAGATTTTCAAGGGACAATTATACCCCTGCTCTCCCTATAAATAGCCCACCAGAGGCATACGAAGACACACACGCAAAGGCTGAAAAACAAAGAGAGATGGCTAAACAGAGACCCATTCTCTTGTTTTCAAGAATTCAGAGAGCTGATTCTCTAATCAGGGTGCTAATACCCTAAGATCTTCCTCCGTCTCAAGGAATCTCCGGAACCAGGCGAGAAGGAATTCCCAAGTGGAGGCAGTTTGAGAAGTAACAAGAGGGTTCTACCAACCTTCTGTTCTCCGATTCCCCGAACCAGACGAGAAGGTAATCCCATCGATCGCATCGTCAAAGGGACAGAGTGGTCGTGCGCTAACCAAATTCCTATCGGCACACTTTTCCAGAATCTCAGAGGAGATCTACTTGTAATCTTTTAGAATACTTGTAATTTAGCTCCTCGAAACCTTTTTGTAAGTTTTCCCCCTTTGCAAAATCAATGGAAAACAAGGATACTTATCTTTATAAAAGCTTCTCAAATGCATTTATAGAAGCTCCTCAAATGCGTCACGTGACAATATATTAAATATATTCATCTCAGATATCGGCCTATATATCGGCCATGTGGCGATATGTAGGCCCATATCGGTCCAAAATGATATCCGATAAAATTTTGTACTTATCATATCATTTTAAATAAAATACCGCTATATCGGCCGAGATTTAAAACAGTGGGTCTACATGGATTCCATGCTACAATACTCAATGTACAAGCAATAGAATAACCTCAGACCTAACTTAAACTGGACTGAGCCCGACAAAAACTGGTGGTGAATTTAGTCCAGGCAAGGGCCAATAAACACGACATGATCTTGATGCAACTTAACCTTACTACCAAATAGGTTCTCCAGGCCATGGTTCACTGTGTTATCCAGACAGTCTCAGATCCGGGCTCAGACCATGGTTTAGTGTGTTATCCAGACCCAACCTAGCATGCTAATTAAACCATAAGTGATTGCTCAACAAACAGTGGCAACAATGAGCAACAGTTACTGTATGGCTTAATGCTTCCACAAGGTCTCAATATTTCACAATAATTGATCCTAAGATCCCAACAGATCAAAGAGAAACAGTGTTAAACCTGCCTTGTCACTAATTGAAAGTCTTGCAATTAGTTCTGTATACACTATACAAAAGCACACAGCTACCTAGTATGAGTTGGTTGTCAATAGTGCTCTCTCTTTCGCACTACTTCTACATGATTAACGTCAAAGTTTTCCAGACAATTTTGTGTTTCTCAAGAACAATACTTGAAAATCAGTTATGTAAGATTTCCTTCCTCATTTTATTACTGTAATGACCCTCTTATGATTTCAACCTTTTTTCTAGGCATTCAGATGTGTGTGTTTTCCAGTGTTTTCAAACATTTCCCACCCACTTCAATGTGTTGTAAAAATCAAATCAATCGTTCACTGGTTCTCAAACCAAATGGTTGCTGAAAATCAAGGAATAAAAGAAAAAAGTAACTGCTACAAGTGCAAGATGAAAAAAAGTTGAGAACAGAAATACCTCTGAGTTTGTAATGGGAAACCTGATAAATGTGATGTACCCACATATATTACCCTATCGCCTGAAAAAAAAAAAAAAAAAAAAAAAACAATACCAAACACTTACCAAATAGAAATCAAATGAAAGCTAAATAGAAGAACACAATGGAATTGTATGCTTGAAAACCATTTTCTATACAATAACACATTATTAGATATAGCAGAATATTAGGTCTGTAGCAGTTAGATGCATGCCTTCTTTGAATGTGTAGCACTTTGATGATGATGTGGATGCCTCCTGCCTTGGCAAATATTGGCAATTAAATATGGATGTCCCCCCCAAAATGTCAGCCTCCACGTTTGAAGCTGGTTTTCTAAAATGTGCAGTACGAGCCAGAGCAGCTCTTTGCTTAAACAGCAAGCTTGTTTTCTCAGCCTTACCACCTTCTTTTAGTGATTCTGAATCCTTTGAAGATGGGACCTGAGTCAATTTCCAAAACTGTATTATCTAATTGTAGAAGAATCTTGGTCTAGTTCCTCTTTTACATATGTAGTGATGAAATAGAAAGAAAAGTTGGGTAATTTAAATTTGTACGTTTTGTTTCATGTTAAACAGTTGAGAATGAGAACCTAATAATTGGGTAAAACAATGGAACTTACACCCGGCAGAAGTAAAGAATCTACTAAGAGCAATCTGGCACCAAAGCGCTTGGCAAGAGCCTTTGCCAAAATTTCCTGGTAGATTTCAGATCCTATAGAAAATGCAGCAAACTATTTGTTAGAAAGGCCAAACGCCCGAAATAGATTAACCGCGAAAATATAGATCAGAAAATGGTGGCATACCTGAAGGACCAGACAATAATATTCTATTGTGCAATGATGATATGTCAGAAGTATACTTTATAAATTCCTTACATTCCAAGTGAATATATGCACATGATAACAGCATGCTCTTTGTATTTTCGCTGCATAAAGTAAGAATGTGTTAGAGAAAACCAAACAGCCAAAATAATTTAGAACTCAAATCAATCAAAGAATTGCTCGACTGAAATGAATTCTAGTTCTTAGGAAAACAGGCATCCCATGGGCATGCAGCCTAACCAAACATGCATATCCAACTGAGAGGTGAGACTGTTTCTGTCACTAATACTTTGTATCCTAAAGTCATCCCTACAATGGTGACTGCATATAGTGAAGGAAAAATTGAAGAACTTCACATCATCTAACATAGCATATGCACAAGCTTGATGTAGTGCTGGACGCGCTATATGCACTGGCGCATCCAAAGGCAAAGAGATCCTCTCATGACTAGTAGATAGACAATGTATCACCTGTATTTTAATTCTAAATATGATACTCCTTTCTCCTCAAACAGTGATGAAGGCTCTGAAGTGCACAAAAAACCCCATTCCCGGTCCACCACATGTTAGGAGTTTCTATATCTTCAAGAGTCCTACTCAGAGTATGAGTTGTATCTGTAAATAATAGTGTTGAAAGAGGAATCTACAACTCTCTCATCTTTTCTCTCAAATTTTGATGTGGTATCGAAGCCAAAGCCTTAGATCTTTAAAAAAAAAAAAAACCCTCAACACTAGCCCTTCTCCTATCTTCGTTGTCACTTGAACACCAACCCATCTCCCTTTCTTGCCTTCGCCACCACCCGAAGACCTCTCTTGCATGTCTATGTGACCTCTGAGGCCCTACTACAAGGTTATGACCTCGCCGAGGTTCCTGCTACTCTTCCATGCCTATTGGTGACCTCTTGATGCCACTACAAAGTTTGTCGAGATCATATATCCGCTTTACTACTATCTACTACACTGCTTGAATGTCATTGTTGATGTTTCCTATGGTTATTGCTATATATCTATCTACTTGCTCATGTTTACCTAATTATTAGCTCTTATGTCTTTCGAAGATATCAAACACACATTCGATTTCTTTATTCCTAAGCACTTCTTGGCCACCACCGTCAAACTCAATGGTAGGGGTGGCAATTGGGTCGGGTCGACCGACCCAATTACTGCTCGACCCATATAATAATCGGGTCGGGTCGACCCGACCCGTTTATTATATGGGTCAAAAATTCAGACCCAGACCCGACCCAGACTTAATCGGGTCGACCCGACCCGACCCATTTGACCCGATTATTAAGCCTTAAATACAATTTCTTTACGCTATTTTACTAAATGTTTGGTGATATGGTTGGTCATTACACTAAACTCATGCACTAGAGGTCACATGTTCGAAATTGGGCTCACGCATATTTTTTGATAATTTAATTTAGGTCAAGGGGAGGAGGCGGTGGCGGCGGTGGAGAAGATCGAAGGGAGGAGGCCGAGGAGGAGAGAGAATAATTGGGTCTGGCGGGTCAAGCGGGTCTGGCGGGTTCGGGTCGACCCGATCCATTTAATAATCGGGTCAGATGGGTCGACCCGATTATGACCCAAACCCAATTAGCCCAAACCCATACCCGCTAACTCTGGGTCGGGTCGGGTCGGGTCTGGCGGGTCGCGACCCGTCTGCCACCCCTACTCAATGGTACTAACTACCTTCTCTGGGCTCAGTCTTTTCATCTCTTTGTATGCTTGCAAAAGAACCTAAATCATCTTACATAGGATCCTCCAACAATAAGTACTATTGCTTATGATGATTGGGTGGCAAGTGACTGTAGCGTGATGACATGGCTGCTCAACAGTATGGATGAGAAAGTTAGTGCCAGTAGCATGTTTCTGAAAACTATCAAAGAGATAATGGGATATTCTGAAAGAGATGTATTCGAACAAGTAGAATATTCTCGTACTGCTGATGTGTATGAAAAGTTATTCTCACTGCAACAGAAAGTTCACTCTCTAACAACTACTTCGAGTTAAAGGGGGCTCTCGATGAGTTGAATTCCTATCAACCCCTTGTACTAGATTAAAAAGTGCTTCAGTTGTATCATGATAAACTAGTAGTAGCTAAGTTTCAATCTAGGTTGGATACCTCCTTGGACAATCAAATTCAAGGATAGATTCTTGATGGTGATACAGTTCCTCTTTTTAACAATATCTCAAGCTTGTCATGTTTCTCTGCGAGGTGATTCTTCTTCTGGTGTTTCTTCTGGTGTTTGAGAACTCCGCTATGGTAGCCGGAGGTTGTGGCAAAGATGGAGAACGTGGCCATGAACGTGGCCGCGATTCAAGGAGAGGACATGGATACGAAGTCTGAAGAAAAAAAATCCACATCATTGTGCTCACTGTGCTAGAAACAATCATATATCATATAAGTGTTGGGACGAATTTGGTAAACTTGAGTGGGCTCAGGTTGCTGATTCTACATCTGCATTCACTTCAACAGCTATTTTCTCCACTACTGCTTTTATTGTGTAGATCTCCCGAGCGGATTATGATCATTTCCTTCATCTTCAAATGCTCAGCCATGTTAGTCAGCTAATAATACCATGCATGGGTCTGTTTAATGTAAGTGTGCATTTTCTGCTTCCACTGATAAGTCTTGAGTTTTAGATTCAGAAGATACTACTCATATGGCATATATCAAAGAAAATTTTCACTCTTTTTCTTTCCTACCTAAATAATATTCCTCCTGTTAATATTGTTAATGGTACCTCTTCCACTATTTGTGAAAAAAGGAGTTATTTATGTTACCTCTTCTTTGTCACTAAACGATATTTTATTTGTTCTAAATTCTCTGTTAGCCTACTATCTATCAGCAAATTTACTACACCAAAATTGCTATTGTGCTATATTTTACTCTTCACATTGTGTGTTTCAGGATTGGCTCGGGTCGTGAATATGATGGCCTCTATTACTTGGATAATGGTACACTCTAACTCTAGTTTAGCTTCTATTTCTCTTTTGATACTCCACTACAATGGCACCACAGGTTGGGACATCTTTCTTTGCAAAATTGCATCAAGTACTGCCTATCGAGTCCTCTGTTACTATTTTAAGATTGTGAGTCAGTTAAGAAAGCATCATTGTGCTTCCTACGCTAGTCGTATTGATAACAATAGTTCTCTTTTTAAACTGATTCACTCTAATGTTTAGAGACTGTGTAATGAAGACATCACACCAGTTTCTAGTTGCTTCGATGCCTTAGTTTATTTTTGAGTTTAGTATTTTCTTTTATTGTGTTTTAGTACCGCATCGGTTATATCCGAGAACTACGCTTTTGTAAATCCTATAAATAGGCCCCTGACTTCTTTATTCAGTAGATAATGAATGAATGAAAATTTTCAGCTATATTTCTTGAGCCCTTAAGTTCTTGAGATTGGAGTGTGAAGCCCATGACGTAAGAGGTGTGAAGCTCGTTGTGGATGCGAAGCCCAAATTTATCATTTTCTTAAACTCCAAATCTCATTTCTTGTTTTCTTCCTTTCAAAATCCTAGTTTCATTTTCTATTAGATTAAAGGTGATTGTGATCCTCCCTATTACATCACTGTGTTGTATTACTTCTATGTCTGATTTGCAGTATTTTCTAGTTTTTGTGAATTATTATTCCAGAATGTCTTAAGTGTATTTGCTGAAAGACAGCACTCAGATTTTTAATGTTATCATAGATTTTATCACTAAAATAAAAACTCAATTTTCTACTACTATTCGTGTTGTGCGCTAAAAATGCTCTTGAGTATACTCGAAAAGAAGTTTCTCATTTTTTGTGTATCTCATGATATACTACACCAGACTACTTGTCCACACACTTCACAGCAGAATAGAGGACAGCTGAAAGAAAAATGAGACACCTTCTAGATGTGACTCGCACTTTGTCCACATGTATGTACTTAAAACTTTTTGGGTAGAAATTATTCTATATGCTTGTCATTTAATAAATAGAATACCCTCTTTTGTAATTCATGACAAAATTCCCTTTTCTTGCATGTATCTTGGTAAATCTACCTTTTTTGTTATTCCTCGTGTTTAGTTATGGCACCTGTGTTAGAGGTAATTTGGTTAATTAGAGTAAGAAGCAGAATGTTGCATCTCATTCCAGTACTAAGTAAAGTACATAGTGATGACTCATATACCATGTGAGATGATGTGGCTGGAATCCCTATTGTGAGAACTCGAATTCAACGTGGATAGCCTAATGTCCACATACTATGATAACCAGCAATCTTGTCTTTCATGAAAGGACCAAGCACATAGAGGTGGACTGTCATTTAACTTGTGATGCGAACTCGAAAAATGATTTCTACTTTACTCACTTCATCTTTTGAAGAGCTCACAAATATGTTTACAAAATATGTTCTCTTAAAATTTTTCCGTACTTACGTAGCAAGCTAGACATGCTAGATATTATGGGAGCTTGATTGGGATTGTTAAAACTCTTAAATACCGAATATTAAGAGTTTTTATATCTTTAGGAGTCCTGCTCACATTATGAGTTGTATTTGTAATTGCTCATAAATAATAGTGTTGAGGGAGAAATATTCGACTCTCTCGGATCTTTTCCTCTCTCTAATGTAAGCTATTCCTCCAAGATTATTTGTATGGGGTAAACAGCCAAAACATATAATGTGATCAAAGAAAAATAACTTATAAGGTTCCTTACCGACATGGCTCGTCAACATCAGGACCCACATGTTTTGAAAATTCATCAGTGTAACCATGCATGTGTTTGTTTATATGTGTGCCTCCAAGATTAGCATTTCATCAACAGACTTCCATGTATAATCTAATATGCATCCATGTCTAATTTGTCATGCTTGACTGTTTATTAAGAGAAAGACGTTCAGTTTTCCATCTTACATCTTCAGTCTAGAAAGACTATGTGCAAGCTTAATCTGGACACAAAATAAAAGTCCAAAAGATGGCAGAACATGTTTAATGAATGTGCAAAATGACAAATGACTGGAATATTATTGTACCAAAATAAGGTTAATCTGGACCGAAAAAAGAACTTCCAAAACATGGCAAAACATGTTTAACCAATTTGCAAAATGCAAATGATTGGAATATTATTGTACAAAAAACTTAGCAGTATGACTACCAGACATGAAACATCTGAATGTTACAAACACATCTAAAATGTTTATGAGAAACGTCTGAAAAACAGAACACATATGCATCGTACAAGCACATACAAAAAAGAACACATCTGATCTTACAAACGAACAAATTGGAAACATCTAGACACACATCTGAATCTTACGAACACAAATGAAACATCTATGTGAAATGTTTGAAATGAAGATACATAAAACTTGAGTGCGGGCATGCATGCACGCGCGCACACACATGTAACGTCAGAATCTTACAAGCTGGGAAGGAACATCAAGGTACATATGCATACACACATGAAACATTTGAATCCTACAATTTGGATATGATCACCCCCCCCCCCCAACACACACACACACATGTCAATGTAAGCGCGCGCAGGTCCCCCCACCCCCCAAACACACACACAGACACGCGTATCTGGCAAATATAAATCAGATATCAAAATGGATATTTGTTTATAAACAGAATGGATTATGATATACAGCATCTCTGCTGAGTTAAATATTCTGCTCCGCATGAATTTCTATATTGTACATATCTTTTTCATAGGTATATACAGGACATATAGACATATAATCAAGTTATTAAACTTAACATAATCACAATGATTGCTAATAGAAACCTAAATAATTATTATTATTTGGAGAAAGGAATATTCGGATGGAGAACAGCGGATTCAGAGACATTCCAAAAACAATTGGCTGATTCGGATACTCTAGGTAATCAGATATGGATACGCAGGATTCAAATTTGGTCAACGTTCTGATGATCTATTCAGATATCAGATAGATTTTGGATGTCAGACTTAACAATTGGGTTCCAACTGGATATCACAGTGTCTGCTCCATAAGCTCCTTTTACACCCCTAACCACTTGTACTCAGCTTAAAAGTCATTTGCCAGTCAATGTGCACAAAGATCTACATTTCTGCTATTGTCAAGATTTTTTCTTAAACCATTCCTGAAATTCTGGCCATTTTGCTCTAGATTCCGCCTATCTGATACTTTGCCACTATGACACCATTATACATCATTGTTACGGATGCATCCAGTGAAAAAGGTTACTTAGT
Source organism: Agave tequilana (assembly GCA_038442645.1). Classification (NCBI taxonomy): domain Eukaryota; kingdom Viridiplantae; phylum Streptophyta; class Magnoliopsida; order Asparagales; family Asparagaceae; genus Agave; species Agave tequilana. Next base: position 10,916 of record JAVJIF010034024.1, on the reverse strand, counting down.
AATTATCAACCCTTCTAGCATAACTTTTGCTAATTACACAATTCTCACAATAACCTGCTTACTATTATGTACTTTTTGCTAAATTACACAATTCTGTCACTTATGTGCTTGGACCCTGTACAACTATTTACCAAAAGAATTAAGACCTCAGAACTGTGTGAGGCTTTTAGAAGGCACATATATTTCTTTCTACAATATTGAAGTCACATAACACTCACAGGAAACCATTTCTTGGCATAATTCATACCTTCATCTCTCTTTCCATTCTTCTATATAATTGTTCCAGGAAATACTAATGATCACAATGTGCTACTCTTGGACATATGCCCCTACTTTAAACCTATACCCTCTGAAATATTCAAATTTTATTTCCTCCTTGTTTTACTTAGACCCTCATTCGCAAAGGTTCCTACATGATCTTCATGCATCAATTACTATATATCAGCCATAAAAGTAATGAACAAGGATATTTTATGAATATTATTGAATTTAAGCACATATTAACATTAACGATATTGTTAAAATGCCACGGGGCACAAGCTTGCAATGACTAGAAAGTTCACTTCTCATCACATATTCCCAGTACTTGTTGCTACTACATGCATTTAATTCACCTTCTGATAATACAGTGCTTAATGAACGACATCATATTGACCTATCATGATCAGTCATATAAGTTGATGACCAATGATTGTTTCTTGTTCACTTTAGACATTTTTATTATCTGCCTAGTAAATAATTAAATAAAAAGTTCTTGTTGACGTTGTTGTTGTCAATCTATGTAGATGAAAATTCTGATACTGTTAACAGGATATTATGAAGGTCAAAGATCTATATAAGATGATAACAAACAAAAAACTGATATAGCTAAGAATTATTCAACATTAAATCTTGAGTCAAAATCAAATAAATTTTGCAACTTACTCTACTGAGCTTGACAAACTAAAGAGGCCCAGATTCGCAAATGCATATGCAGCCACATGACAAAAGGCAATACAGTGCATGTCATTAGCCAAGGAGAAATTTTGATTTATAAATGTAACAACAAAATTAATCTTAGCCTGGAATATTTAAGAATGAATATAGATTTGAGGAGAGATCAGAGATGAAACATATAACACATACGTGGTAACAAGAAAGCCATTAAACTAATAGAATGCCGGGTGAGGAGGTATAACAAACAGATTAATAGATGGCGGCAGAAAACTAATAAGCAAAATAAGGAAATTGCACCTTAGATAGTAGGGGAAATTATCAAATGATACTTCAATATCACTGGGGTTAAGAATCCCTTGTTTCAAACTGTCCTTGAAAGCTTGGCATTTACTGGTAGGCAAAGCTGCTTGAGAATCGAGATCCTTATGGAGCTCTCTTGAATCCTCAAATACCTTGAAAACACTCCCACTCAAATCCAACTCGGAAGTAGATGGTTCTGCAAGCATCCGCAGAAGTGGCCTTAATTCATAATTCGTACCAGAAAATTTTCCAAGTTCTGCATCAAGACGAGCATCCAAACCAAGGTGAAAGGAATCATTGGAAGGAAGATCAGGCGATACCACGGCAGCTTTATCAGCAGAAGGAATCTCAGCGTTCCCATGAAGTTCAGAACTACCATTTAAAACATGACAACCGCTATCAAGGTCTGGAGTGCAGCCTGACACATCACAACCAGAAGGTGGCATAGATCTTCCCACTGCTCCCTGAACATTCTCACTATTAGATGCTGGAGAAGCAATTAATGTATCATTTCTCGGATTTGAAAGAGAAGCCAGTATTGATGCTCCATCAAAAGCTGAAGGGTCCCCCGAACGAGTTCCAAACTGAATTTCTTTAACAGAGGCATCCAGTGCATCAGAAATGCCAAGCGAAGAAGGCAACGCAGGGGAACATAAACTGTCATTGCTAAGTTGCTGGAAAATCTGCCACGAAATTAAGGAAGCTAACAATGTCCAAAGAGAAAAATATAACAGTTCCAAACTCCACTAGCATACAAATTTTGAAATGGTAAATGAACATCTGAAGAGGATACATAAGCATATTTCCCAGATGAACTGAAAACAACCTCATCACCTCCCACAAGAATGACTTTAGAATTTTTCTTCAAGGTCTTTCCATTTACTAGCACCACACCTTTGCTCCCTGAGATTTCAAGCAAGGCAGCTGGTGCACCTCCATGCTGATAAACAATGACAATATGTGATATATAAAACAAGCAGAGTTACAAATTTCTATAAAGTTGGCAAGAATAACTAAGAGGGTACCTCTATGCGCTTTACTTTGCACAGAGTTGTGCTGACAGATGGATCTTCCAATCTTAAGTTGCAAGTTCGGCTTTGGCCAACAGTGAAAATAGAACTACATATATTGAGATGAGGGCTCTGGACAGAGAACAATTAGCAAAGTTAATAGTAGCAAGATACAAGAAATCAAATACAAGTTAGAATAAGCTCGTCTGATATCCTGCAAGCCCCAAAACTCAAGAATGCTCTTATGTGCACTCAAATCATGGAACATCAAAGATCCACAGTTTAGACAGAAACAAAATATCTGGATAAACACTTGGGGATTTCCCGATGACCCTTCTCTAAGAGAAAATAAAGAAAGGAAAGGCGTCTGCTGCTATATAACAAAATGTTAACATAATACAAACACTAACAAGCCAGTTTTCAGTAACAAAAAATTATCAATTAGCTCCTTACTCCCGAAGCACTACTTAAGCTTATAGAACCCCTGCAATCTTAAGTCTAAAATGGGAAAGAATATCACACTTTGCCAAACCATCCAACTTTGCCTGATTGTACAAGCACTTATAACAATATCAAAGCAACAAGATGAAAATTATTATTAAAAAAAAAAGTGTTTCCAGCAAAATAACAAAAAGCAGAGAGCAACGCAATCACAAGACCAGAAATTCAAGATAAAAGCAAATATATTTCAAGGAAAGAATAAGGATCCATTCGCCTGTAATGGCTCCTTGTGGAAATCTCAAAATAATGAAGATGTAACCAAACTTTTGGTTAACAAAAATAAGAAAATATTCCAGATATATTTTTCAAAACATGAAGGAAATGGGAGTTTAGTTTACAAAACGTAGTAGTGCAGAAAGCAATGACACGCTGGCTCAATTAGAAAAGTTTGAAATTTAGAAGGGTGTATAAGAATAAGGACAGCAGCAGCCATGGTTATCAAAACATAGTGTTGAACATAAAGAACCAAAGAAAAAACATGATTAGCATTACCTCCCACTGAACCTGCTAACCTTTAGCATCAAGCCAAATGACCAAAGAGATAAATTTCTTCCCTGGCGCTCGCAATGTTGTTACTGACACAGTCAGGCATGTGCCTCTAGCGCGAGGCGACTGCAGTGGCCGAGCACCTACAGCGAGTGGGAGAGGTGAGACAGCGCGCACCTGCTTGCAAAGTCACACCCAACCACGATGCAGGTTTCAACCTTAAAACCCATTTCCCCCTACAAATCCAATAAGATATAGGGTTCTTTCCCCATTTCCCTCTCTGCTCACTTGACTTCCTCCAGGTGACAACAGAAATTCCCATCCAGCTGGAGACAAACTCCAGCAAAAGAAAATTGGTTGACACTTCTCAGTAAGCTTTTCTTCTTAAGATGGCAATGTTTCTGTTTTTTTTTCCCCTTCTTATACCTGCCCTTCTCCCTTTCCCTTTCTATGTTTTCTTCCTTCCCTCCTCTTTCTTTGTTCTTCCTTCATCTTCTCTTTCTCCTCTATGTTCATGTTGCCCCCTTTTCTCTGCCACTAATGTTGTTGTTCACGGTTGCTGCTCCCGTGTCCCCATCTTCCCCAACCCAAACTGAGTGGTAGAAAGCAAATGTTCTAAGCGGAGAACCATGCCATCAATCATCACAGAATAATGCACTTGTGGAATTGTCATGAATCATCATGAATTAGAATAATTGTGATTTGTTAATTGTGATTATTAGATAATGTAATGAAATTGTAATGATTTATGAATTTTTTGTGTGATGATGACTGGAATCGTTTCGGAACTCGTAGGTTTATACTTAGCAGTCATTTAGATTTGCAAATTGACAACTGTCATCAGCAAACAAAGATACAAGACACGACCCTATATGGACATATACTATTGGAGTTGATCTGGGGAATACCAATAAGCACAAATGACTGTTTTGCTTTGAAGGTAAGGACTAAGGAATTGTAGCATTTCAAATCAGAAGCACTTAATTGGCCCTATGAACAAATGAGAGAATGTTTCGTTGTGCCAAAAAGTATCCAATAAAGTGACGGAGGAGGTTAAAGTCTATAAGGAAAAGCAAATTGCACGGCAAGTTATGAAGAACTACATATCAATTCCAATGATAGGGAAGACATGCTTGACACTAATGTGGCTGAAGAACTAGAAGAGCACTTAACAAGAGGTATAACAAGCGTCATCGTCAAGGACAAAGGAAAACATCTCTAATTTTATAGTAGTGTGTCTTGTTTCTCATTAAAGATAAGCACTACACCCATTGTGGTTTATAGTTGCTCATCCAAAATTTCAAACATCCTATAATTGGTCTTGATATTATCGGAAGCATCAATAGGATTGATAAACACTATCTCGCGAGGAGAATCCATCAAGAAGTTGTCAACGTCTGAGTCTTTCTCACACATGTTTGTCATGAAAGAACATCCTTCGGAAATCCACAGTTCCTTCGAGAAAGAAACGAGGGTCTATAATTGCTTAATGCTTTAGTCACATCACATAGGCCCAAAACTTGAAACGGCCAAATATAACAAAACATTGAAGAGAGCCCTGACAAAATGTTGTGGGTGAGGTCACCAGAGTATCCTCGCTTTGGTATCAAGTAGGAATTAAATTTAATGCAACTTGCTTAAAGAGCTTTAGAGCAATGTTGAAATCCACTCGATACTCTGGTCCACATTCAACGCCTCCTTCTTACCATCATTTGTGGTAGAAGAGGTTATGATGTAATTGTAGATTTCCAAAGGATGTTCTTCCATAACAAACGGGTGTGACCGATAGAAACCCAGAAAAGCTTGGATATTGATCAATTTCTTGATGTATTCTCCTCACGGGATGGTGTTTATCAATTTCATTGATGCTTTTAATAACATCAAGACCATTTAGAGGATGTTTGAAATTTTGGATGTGCAACCGAAAGAGAATGGTCTAAGAATGTTTTCCAAGTTATAACGGATAACTATTCTAGTATTAAGCTGGAGGTAAAGATCTAGATGCTAAAGTTGCTTAATTTCTAGTGTAAGTGCAAATTCAGATTTGCACTAAAAAGATTTAATAGTTGAATAATTGATGTTATGTTGACTCTACTTTAATCTAAGCTCTAAACTTATGATTCGTCCTTAAATTATGGAAGTTAAAGAACCCCGCAACTTCCACATCATCTTCTACAGCTTGCAGTGTTCTTTATTATCATGGACTAATGCAAAAGTGGCAAGCAAGAATTTGATGAGGGAGGCAGCACGACTAGTGGCATCAACAACTACAGTTTATGAGCTGATCTCGAAAATGTTGATGTGTGGTTTTGAGGATGATGTCAATGGTTATCACAGCCATGGGACAAGGCAGATCTCAAGAGACAACTTGACAATTAGGCTTCAAAAAAAAAAAAAAAAAATTATGTATCAGTGCATACAGACTAAAAGATGTTGCATGGTGATGGACATCGCACAGTCAAGAGACTCTACCATGCAACAAAAGCATAGCGACAATATCACATTTACAGCACCTCAAGTAAAATCCCAACACAAGTATCGCTATCATCCAGCATGCATACAACAAAATCTTTCTTCTCAATTTGTATGAACAGTGTGCAATGAAAATGTCATCAAAAAGAAATTGGACACAAAATCTCTGAAACCAAAATAAAAAAAGAAAGTACTCACCTGCGAGACCTGCGACAAAAGCTTTGCCCATGTGACCTTCGGCAGAGATTTTCCGTTCATTTTCGCCGGCAGATCCAACGGAGCCAACCGGTCAGCCAGTTCCTCGGCCTCAGCCGCAGTACGCCCTTCAAAAATCCCAGAATTCAGAATTTAACCCAAATCAAAACCCAATTCTTTTTCCAAAAACCTATAATAAAATAATACAGACACAAATAAACAAGATCAATACCTAATTCAACAACATCGCTCCCCTCCGCTCGCTTCTCCGGCTCCGCCTGATCGGGCTGGACCGGCGCCGGTTCACTCTGCTTTGACCGATCCGCCTGAAAACGACACAAGAACCCAGCAACACCGTAGAAGTCACTAAACCTAACCGAAAGAGGCAAAAGATTAAAAAAGAAACATAGAAAAAATTCGGACCTTGGAGCGTTTGGGTTTGGGCGAAGATGAAGGCGAGGGCGTGGCGGGGAGAGGGCGCTTCGACGCAGAGGCGGCTGAGCTCCGCCTCGTTTCGACCATGGCTGCCGCTTCTCTTCTTCTCTCCTATGCGCCCTTCGTTCCTTGGTAGTGAGTGAGAAGGGGAACGATGAGAGAGAAATGGGAGAGAAAAATAGACAGCTGAGGATTTTGTATTTTATTGGGGAAGAGAATTAAATAGGAAGATGATTGTGTGGGAGTTAAATACGTCAAAAAAAACTGGATATATTGTCAAATCTCTCTCTTTTGATTTTTCAAGGATATTTCTGTAATTAATCTTTTTGGTTTCAAGTGAAACTTCTAGATTTGAATATCTCTGCCCTTCTCCGTATTTTTTTTTTCTTCAAAATTTTTATTTTTCTATTGTCGGAATTGAAAAGAAAATAAAGGGGAATTTTCATATTAAGTGTATAGCTTGCATATTAATGCAGGGAGAAATCGAAACAACGCCAATGGTTCTATTTGGTTTGACCAAAGTGGGGAAAAAAATGTAAATCGGAAATGTGAAAGTGTAATAAAAAATTAGAATTTTTGTAATTATTATCTTTGGCGTTTGAGTGTAATGTAAAGTATAAGTGAAAAATATATTGTGTTTTTCAGTATTTAGCTAGTATTGTGAAAGTGAAAGTAAAAAAATTTAAAAAAATATGATCATAAAATAATATTAAATTAACTATTAACTTAGAATAACGTTTTTTAGACCATAATTAGATTGCGAGTGGGAGTTATGTGACGTCAAAATTTAATGCATTAACTTATAACTTATTACAAATGACATTTATATGATCACAAAATTAACTGTAGCACCCAGAAACCGAGAAAATGGTAGTGTAAAAGAGAAATGTAAAAGAGAAAAGTGAAAAAGAAAAAGAATTTTCTCATTTCTCATTTTCAGTACAAAAACAAACAAGAGAAGTGAGAAACGAGTATTCCCACTTTTCATTTTCCTCCCACTTTCATGAATTCAAACAGTTTTACAATTAATTTTGTGGTGCTGCATATCTCACTTGTAATAAGTTGTATCTTAATTCACTAAATTTTGATGCAATATAAATCTCACTTGCAGTTCAATTAGAGTTCAAAAACGTAACTTCAGAAATAATATTTAATTTAATATTATCTTGTGATCAACATTTTCATTTTCACATTACAAGCTAAGCATCAGAAAACACAATATATTTTTTTTTTACACTTCCATATTATAATCATTACACTTTTATATTATAATCAAAAATTGAAAATTTTATTTTCACATATCACAATTTCTCATGCTCCTCTCACTTTCATAAATTCAAACACGTTCTAAGTAAGCGAAAAAGATTGTGTGTCAAAAAAAAAAAAAAAAAAAAAAAACTTGAGAATCTGCTTCTCAATCAGTGAAAGAAAATCTTTGAGGTTGGTCAAATACTTAAAATTAAACCGAGTTTGAGTACTGAAAAAAAATGAAGAGAATTGGAGGTAGTAATTAAAGAATATGATAATGATCAAAAGTTTTCTTGATTGTGGTAATGTGAGTACTGGATGCAATTAATGGTGTTGAAAAAAATGAAAATAGTTGAGTCAAAAAAGACTGGTGTGGTTTCAAACTGCAATGAGTTAAAATGTGTGAAGAAAATGCATGAAAATTAAGGACAACACAGAATGACAAAAAAGTTGTCCTTGAGAAATTACATGTTATTTCAAATAGGGGGTACAAGAAAACTACTGTAAAATATTTTATATAGTAATTAAGAACTTTGTAGATATTGCTTGTTCTATCCGTAATCCACTCTAAAGGCCTGTTTGTTTCCCCGCAAAACGTCGCAAAACCACAAGTCGTAAAACTCTTTTCCATTTTCAGCTGTTTGTTTCGTTGCAAAACATTTCGCAAAATATAACTCTCATTTCCCACTTGCAGTTGCTACAGTTAAATTTGTGGTCATATAAATCTCACTTTTACACTCAAACTTTCCCACTTGCAACTGCTACAGTTAATTTTGTGGTCATGTAAATTCTACTTGTAATACATTCGTAGTGCCAAAACAGTTACTTGATAATCAATATATAATTTAATATTATTAAATATTTAATATATTTAATATTTTTAATAGTGTTTAATTTCTTTCCGAATTATTTTATACTGGTATTTTTTAGTTTTTTATTATTTTTAAGATTGTTTTAATATTTACTATTTTATTATTTAATTTAATATATAATTTAATATTGTTATTTAATACTTTATTATTTATTAATATTTACACCAATTTTCTTAATATTTTATTTAAATTTAATATTTTATTAATATAACAATAATGTGTTTTAATATAAAATTATTATATATTTAATTTATTTATTTCTTAATATAAATAATTACTTTATTAATATTATAATATACTTTAAAATTATATTAATATTTTATTATGTTAATATTGTAATAATTCATTATAATAATATCATAATAATATTTCATTATTAAATTTATAATTATATTTTACTTTGTTAATTTTATATTTTTATAATATTACGATATTATTATCATAAAATTTAATATTATATAATCTTAAGTATTTTATAATATTATAATATTATAACTATATTTTATTAATTTTCTTAAGATTTTTTTAATATTTATGTTTTATTAGTATCCTTAAAATTTTATTCAGTTTCTTTAGATTTTCTTAAAATTTTATAATTACTTATTTAGTTAATATTGTAGTAATATTTTACTAATTTTACTAATATTTTATTAATATTATTGTTATAAATAATATATTAAGATTATTAATTTTTATCTCAAATTTATTAATACAATTTAATTTGTAATAGTAGATTTAATTTAATAGTATTTATAATATTTAAATTACTGCTACAGTTAATTTTGTGGTCAACTTTTCCACTTACACTTTTACATTACCAACCAAACACCGTAAAACACAATATACTTTATCATTTACACTTTCACTTTATCAACCAAACACCGTAAAACACAATATACTTTTCCATTTACGCTCCACTTTATCAACCAAACACCGTAAAACACAATATATTTTCTCTGCTACAGTTCATTTTTTCCATTCTCATTTTACGACTTACGACTTGCGACGTTTTGCAACGAAACAAACAGGCCCTAAAAGATAATTTGATTCAAAATACCCCATTTCCTAACAATGGATGTCAATTAAAGGATCTTTTATATTCTTAGCACATTATCTATTTAGAAATTTAACCTGAAATCAGTGTCAATTCGCTCCTAAGTTTTTTTTGGGTGTTGGCCATTTACCCTTAATGTTAGCTTTAAGGGTTTGTGTGTGTGTGTGTGTTGGGGGGGGGGGGGGGGGGGGGGGGGAGTGTTCATGGTTATACACTCTTTCTCACTCCTTAGGAGTGCGTGTGTTTTCTTTTTCCCTTTTTTGGGTTTTTTTTTTTTTTTTTTGGGGGGGGGGGGGCGGGGGCGGGGGTTAGGGCTTGGCCCAGGTCCTCGAGACCTTTTTTATGGGAGTCTTTTTGTCATGTTGAAAAACATGTTTGGTTATTGTAAGTGGCGGTAAGTCGTAAGTCGCAAGTGGTGAACTTTTTACATCGGCCCAAGAGTACAATCACCGTTTTTGTTTTGATGATTACAAAACTCGTGTGGCTGTGAGGTACTAATCAAATTCAAGTGTTTATAAGCTTACAAGATTTAAAAGATAGGATCGTGTTTCATTCTTCCTTAAAAAAGAAAATTTGAAGTGATCAAGTTGATTCAAAGATGGGATTCAAGCGCGGACGATCAAAGCGTGAATTTTAGAGAAGCCTCTTGATGAAGACTTGAAATAGAATAACTCTATATAAGAACTTAGAATGCTTAAGTTTTGGTGTTGAATTGGTGCTCAAGAAGAATACACACGCATAAAAAATTTCAATATCTAGTTTTGATTTTTTTAAACATGTTTACAAAATATTTATTGATACATGTTCACCATTTTTTTAATTTTTATACTTATATTTGTATACATGTATCTAATGGCCTATATGCTGCAAAAAACTAATTTTATTCATGTATAATTTATTTTAAAATGAGTTCAGTTTTAAAAACAGACTTTAATCAGGTTTTTGGGGTAGGTCGGTCGACCTATCGGTTGACCGCCCGATGTGCAAAGTATGTGCACAGTGGCTAGTCGATCGATCGGTCGACCGTTTGTGCACAGAGACAATAAATTGTATGTGCATGTTTGTCGGTCGACTGTCAAATCTTAGTTGCTTTCTGTTATACACTTCGGTCGACTGACCGATTAACCCTTCAAATGTCAGTGCTCTCTGTTTGTGGCTCAGTCGAATGACCGGTCAACTGACAGCCAGAGGCTATTTTTCTAGCCGTTGGCGGTCCACCAGCAACCCCGCAGAAGCTACAACAACGGCTATAGTTAGCATTTGAATGATTTTTGACTTTCTTCAGTTGATAATTTTGTAGTTTTTGGGTCTAATCACCCACCTAATATCCTGATTGCCTCTCTAATAACTTTTATCATTTGCTTATATGTATGGGTCATTTGTAGAGGATTAAAAACAAGAATATTC